>JACXGI010005013.1:0-49936 GCA_016801175.1 Esox masquinongy | reverse complement strand
AGTTAATGTTGTTGTTCTGTAGAATTTGGCCCAGAGGTAGCATATAGAGATTGAACAGAAGCGGTCCGAGAACTGATCCCTGTGGAACTCCGCATGTCATAGCCACCCTATCAGATTCATGATTACCAATGGTGACAAAGTAACTCCGGCCATCTAGATAAGATCTGAACCAATCAAGGACTGTCCCGGAGAGTCCTACACAATTTTCCAGCCTATCTGTAAGTGTTCTATGATCTACAGTGTCAAATGCTGCACTGAGATCTAATAGAACCAGAACAGTTATTTTATCAGAATCAGTATTCAGCCGTATATCATTTAAAACTTTAATCAGGGCCGTTTAAGTACTGTGGTGAGGTCGGAAACCTGACTGAAATTTGTCTAAGAGACCGCTTGAGATCACAAAATTGCTGAGTTGATTGAAGACAACCTTCTCAATGATATTGGCTATAAAAGGGAGATTTGATACAGGTCTATAGTTGTTCATTATAGATGCATCCAGTGTTCTCTTTTTTAATAGGGGCTTAATGGCAGCTGTTTTTAGAGACGTTGGGAAAATGCCTGATTGCAGAGAGCTATTAACTATTTGCTGTAGGTCCCTTGTTATACAGTTAAAAATTGTTTTAAAAAAGTCTGATGGCAGTGTGTCGAGACAGCAAGTGGAAGCTTTAAGATGTCGAACTGTTTCTTCTAGGGATTTTTGATCAATTGTATTAAAATGCGTCATGTCTTGGTGGTCGTGGTGACGGTTACAGAGTCCGTTTTAGACTGTGTAATTCTGATGGTCCGTCTAATACTTATAATTCTTTCACTAAAGAAACACGCAAATTCATTACATTTCACAGTGGACATGAGTTCTGATGCTATCTGCTTTATTGGGTTTGTAAGCTTGTTGACCATGACAAATAGAGTGCGGGTATTGTTGATATTCTTGTTGATCATTCCCGATAAATGTTGCTGTCTGGCCCTGCGTAACTCATTGTTGAAGCTACCAAGGCTTTGTTTATAAATATCGTAGTGAATTTGAAGTTTAGTTTTCCTCCACTTACGTTCCGCTTTCCTACATTCTCTTTTCAGGGCGCTTACCATCATGGTGGTTCTCCATGACATTCAATATTTTGGCATTAAAATTATCCAGGAGTACATCAACTGACTCAGCACTTATTGTTGGAGAGATAGCTGTGGCTTCCATAAACTGAGCATTGGTACTCTCATTAATGTACCTTTTCTTAACAGAAACAGAGTTTACTGGAACATTCGGGGTGATAAGTGATTCAAAAAAGACACAGAAATGATCAGACAGGGCCATGTCTTTAACCATGACAGAGGAAATATCGAGACCTTTAGAGATAACCAGATCTAGAATGTGGCCTTGAGTGTTTGTACGCTCTTTCACATGTTGAGTGAGATCAAAAGTGTCAAGTAGTGCAAAAAATTATTTGGCATTATTGTCTGTACTATTATCTATGTGGATGTTAAAATCCCCTGTAATAATAAACAAATCATAATCAACTGATATAACAGATAGTAATTCCGTAAAATCATCAATAAAATTTGCAGAATATCATGGAGGTCTGTAAATGGTTAAAAATAAAATTTTGGGGGTACCCTTCAATGTAAAACAGAGGTATTCAAAAGAAATAAAATTACCTAGTGTATTTTCTTTGCACTGAGAGAATAACTGGCAACATTTCTGTTAGCTCTCTGACCGATGTGTCAGCCATGGTTAGGTTTTCAGTCTTTGCCATTCTGATATGCTTGGTTATGTCGTCCCCAATCAAGGTAGTATCTGGCTTATCAGATGTGGAGTCAGCAAAGTTTCTTCTTTCCCTCGTCCTATCAGTGGTTTTAGGGCTATTTCTTGGATTTTGGTTAGCCCTAATGCTAGTCTGGTGGTTAGCTTCCCTAGTTTCATTTACACACATTTCGTTCCGAGTCAGTGGTTCGTACCTGTTTTGCAGTGTAAGTTCAGGTGGTGGATTGAGGGTTGGTGCTCTCTTATTTGATTTCTTGCTGGATTTGCCTCTGCGGCGCACGACATCAGACAAAGTCCTCGCTGGAGTTGATGCCTTCGGTCTAGCCCCGGTGCTGTGCCAGTAAGATGTGTCAGTGTCATTGGGGAAGGCTGGTTTGAAAGCCTCTGCGGTTAATCCAGTGGCATTAGCGCATGTCCAGGGGAGAGTGTCAGCCAGGTTCGTGACAGAGTGGTCAAGATTTGAAGTAATCCCTTGTATACCAATCTGTGTCTGTCCGTTAGCATTTGGTAGCTCAACCCCTAGAGTAGCTGCTACAGAGTCAATGAATTGTTCACTCTCACGTATTTCAAGCTGTGTTATCATCTCATTCAGCCGTTCGCTCTGAAATTGCTCTGATCTGTTCACCAGTTTTGACTTCGTTCTATCAAGTATAGGGAAATAACCAACTCTTGAGATATATTTTATATGTTCATCAAAGGAGAGGTCAGGGTTGAGGGTAACGCCAAGGTTTCTTACAGTTTTTTCGGATACGACCATACAGCCATCGAGGTTCACAGTGAAATCGGACAACAAAACGTTTTGTTTCTTGGGTCCTAAAACGAACATTTCTGTTTTTCTTGAGTTTTAAAGCAAGCAGTTCTCTGTCATCCACTTCCTAATATCTGAAATGCATGCTTCCAAAGTAGCAAATTTTGGGGCTTCTCCATGCTTCATCGAAATATACAACTGTGTGTCATCAGTATAACAGTGAAAATTGACATTGTGATTCCGGATGACATCACCCAGAGGCGGCATATATAGTGAGAACAATAATGGGCCCAAAACCAAGCCTTGAGGAACACCAAAACATACCTTTGATTTGTCAGAGGATATGCTATCCACACTTATTTATCTGAAAGATATCAGTTCATAAGATTTAAACCAGGCTAGAACATGTCCACGTAGCCCAATATGGGTTTCCAGTCTCTCTAAGAGAAGGGAGTGATCAATAGTGTCAAAAGCAGCACTAAGATCAAGAAGCAACATGACGGATCTGGAACCTTTGTCTGAGGCCATTAGAAGGTCATTTGTTACCTTCAGGAGTGCAGTCTCAGTGTTATCATGGGGTCTGAAACCAGACTGTAGCATTTCATAAATGTTATTTGTCTAAAGGAAGGCATTCAGTTGTTGGGAAACACACAAGATTTTTGAGAGGAATGGGAGGTTCGATATTGGCCTATAATTGTTTAATATATCTGGGCCCAGATTAGATTTTTTCAGAAGAGGCTTAATTTCCGCTATTTTTAATGAGTTTGGTATGCATCTGGAGGTTAGGGAGCAATTTATTATGTTCAACATTGGCTGATCTAGCACCGGAAATAGCTCCTTAAGTAGTTTTGTTGGAATCGGGTCTAGTTGGCAATTTGTGGGTTTAGAACTCATTACTAATTCAGTGAACATGTCGAACAATACAGGATCAAAAAATTAAAGTGTCCCCATTGACACCAGGTGAGGGAGGTTTAGGTCATTTCCAGGACAATTGCAATTTTGGGGAAAATATCTATTTAAGGAGGAGTCAGTTATTTGTTTTCTAATGGTGATGATCTTTTCATCAAAGAAGTTCATGCATTCATTACTGCATAAGTGAAGACCCACTTCACTTGTTGAGCATTGCTGTTTGTTAACTTTGCAACTGTATCAAAGATACATTTTGGATTATTTTTGTTCACCTCAATCAGGTTGGAGAAATAAGCTGATCAAGCAAATGTGAGTGCTTTTCGGTATTGAAGTGTACTGTCTATCCAGGCTAGTCTGAATGCTTCCAACTTGGTGGAGTGCCACTTTCACTCCAATTTTCTGGAGGCTTGCTTGAGTGCTCTAGTATTGATTGTGTACCAGGGAACGAATTTCTTGTTGCGTATTTCTTTTGTTTTTAATGGTGCAACCATATCTAAAGTATTTTGCAGTGTTGAGTTTCGATCCTTGATTAGATCATTTGTGGATTTATTTACTCTGTCAACACTAAGCGAGCCTGGAAGAATATCAAGAAATCTATTTGTAATCTGAGAATTTATATTACGGCTTTTGAAAGTCATTGTTTGGGGTGCAAGTGGGTTTCTTGTTTTAGCGGTAATTGTAATAAGACAGTGATCCGATATTCCAGGATTATGGGGAAAAATTATTAGATCTACAATATCTATTTCTTGTGACAGGACTAAATCTAAGGTATGATTGTGGCAGTGCGTTGGACCTAAAACATGTTGGACAAAACACATAGAGTCAGTTTTGTCTTCAAAAGGTTTTGGAAGAGAGTCATTGGACTTTTACAATTGAATATTGAAATCGCCAAAAATTAGAATACTATCTGCAATGACTACAAGGTTAGACAATAATTCAGGAAACTCACTGAGGAACATTGTGTATGGCCCGGGGGGCCTGTACATAGTAGCTATGTAAAACTATTTATCAGCCTGGTTAACTTTCATGAGTAAATCTTCAAAAGAATGAACTACCAGTGATGTGTTTAAGAGTAAATTGATATTTACTGTCGTAAATATTTGCAAAACCCCCTCCCCATTCGGGACGCGTGGGGGATATGATCACTAGTATAGCCAGGAGGAGAGGCATCATTTAGGGCAGTAAATTCATCAGGCTTTAGCCATGTTTCACACAAGCCATTTACATCTAGTTTATGATTAATTAATCAGTGATTAATTAATTTACTGCAATGGCCTTTGGAGCAAGGGATCTAACATTAAGGAGTCCCATTTTGAGATGCGAGGTGATACAGTCACTTTTATTCGTGACAGAGGTGGAAGAAGGCTTTAGCTTAATAAGGTTGCTATTGTTAGCACTACCTTGTTTAACTTTTCTCAGCCTGGAACGAGTCACAGTCACAATAGGTAAAACTGTACTAACTACTCTGGCTATGCTATCGACAGACTCCACTATACTAGCAGGCTGGCTAACAGACTGCGGCCTGACCTGCACCCTATCTCATGGTGAGGCTGTAGAAGTGAGACTCCTGTCTATGTTCTTAGATAAAAGAAGAGCACCACTCCAGCTAGGATGGAGTCCGTCGCTCTTCAGCAGATCAGGCCTGGCCCTATTTCTGGGAGAGTCCCAAAAAGAGAGCCAGTTATCTACAAACACTACCTCCTGCGACGGGCAGAACTCCATTTTCAGCCAGTTTGCGGCTACGTCGGTGGCTCTGCCCCTCGGTAAACAGTGTGCGATCGCCGGCTGATTCTTTAGTCTAATACTGCGGGTAATGGAATCGCCGATGACTAAAGTGTTCAGTTTTTCCGGGCCACCGGTAGAAAATGCCTGCCGATCATTCCCCTCCGAAGACGGCTCGGGCCTTGACTCCGACTCCAGTGGGGAAAACATGTTGAAAATGTCGGCTCTAGCAGCGACCCAGGTTTAACTGGTCAGTGGCATTTCTCCCCAGTGACCAAGAGAAATGTCTAGCCCGGCTGCAGGAGCTGTGCCAGAGGGCTAACAACACTATCATTTCTTCCTGGTGGCACAGACGCAGTTTTTTCTGTTTCTACACTAACACAATCCTTGCCTCACATTTGCGTCTGAAGCCGAGCCTCTAACTCTGCTATCTTTACCTGAAAACGATAGTTCTCCTCTGTGCAGAAATTACAACAAACACAATGGTAAGGCATAATGGTACTTAGCTTCAGGTGTTCAGGGGCGGGTAGCTCCGTTTATTATGTCCAAATAGAGTCCCGGTGTAGAAAAGTTGGGTAAAAAGTCAATAGATAAAAATATTACATTGGTAAACTCCTAAAATAGAATTTAACCACTTAGTTTATACAAAGTAAATTCAAAAGATTTTGCAGGTGGCCAGGTAGGTAACAGAAAGCAGCGTCCAATACAAACTAATTATAAAATTAAATACCCCTATGTATATCCAAATACGTACAATAATATTTAATCAATAGCAACAATGTAGCAATATTAACAGTTACAATATAGTCTTCTCTTTCACAAATGTTTAGGACAGTTGCTACTGTAATTTTAGTAATGATGTTTTCAGAAACTCCAACGAAGCACATCTATTTCGATTGCCTCTGAAGATCATCTGTCAGCAATAATATTTGGCATAGACAAATCTGTTTTGAAACTGTTTTGTCGAGACACCAGACATTCATTATCAGCCTGTTTTCCAGTTAAGCAGGTTTGACATAGACAGTTGTGCAGACAACACTCCTCTTCACAGAGAATGCAACACTAGTATTTTCCATTGTGCATCTAACCCTAAAGACGTGTCAAACTGATATCTCCCCCACTTCACTCTATTGTTGTGGAAATGTTCAGTTTGAGGCTTTTGATGTTGTTTCCTGTCAGTATCACTTCCTGAATGAGCTGCAAACCAATCTTACTGGAGAAAAGAAAGATACAGAGAGGGAGAGAAAAAAAGAGACACAGAGAGAAAGATGGAGAGAGAGATAGGGAGATAAAGAGACAGAGGGAGAAAGATTGAGAGAGTGTGGCAGACCGTGTTGTGATGTTCCAAGTTATAAACGTGGCTTTAACTCTGTAGTCAGATTTAAGGAAACAGATCTATCAGCATCCATCCATTACAGACAGCTGGTCTTGTATTGAAGAGGAGAGTTGGTAGTGGTGTGATGGATAAAGAGAAATTACCTGTGTACCATGGAGCCATCAGCAAGGAAGAGGGGGAGATGAGGCTGTGGAGAGATGGAAGGGACGGCAGCTATCTGATACGCAACAGTGAGAGTCTAGATGGGGTCTACTGCCTCTGTGTGCTGTGAGTATCATTGATACACACACATATTGTAAATGAAGTAATCAACATGGCCATGCATAAAGGTATGCAGAGATGTTTCAGAGATGTATTTAATTTAAAAAATTTTTTTTTGAATTTTGCTCACAATCACTTTTACACCTGAATCTATTAGTAGATACTATTCATACATTCACATATATTTTCATACCAGCTCTTTGGGAATCAAACACACAACTTGCAATGTTATAAAATTGCCATTCTCTTTCAAATAATCTGCCAGCTATAATCGAAAGTGTTAAATGTAAGATTGTTTTCAGATTTGTCATTAAATATATTTAAATATATATACATATATAGAGGTCAAAAATGTATTTTGTTACATATTACAAACACATATACATATTATAGCCTGTAGTTCAGTCCAAAAATGTGTTGTTTCGTGACCCATGAAAAATTAACTGTAAAGTTCCAGCAGAATAATGTAGGCTGCTTAAACTATCTAGGCAATTTTTCCTTGCCACTGTTTTTTAAAATTATTTTATTTATACTTTATTTACTTATATTTTATTTACAAGTTGCATTTGCCTACATACACTCACAGAAGATGGTTGAATGTTGGGGTGACCAACTCTCCAAAATACAGTAACATGCCAACTCCCTTCCAACAAACTATTTGATCTGGAGAGATTCTGAATGGAAGAATGGTCTCATATCTAAGTTTCTGAATTTATGATTGGTCTCAGATGTCTTGCTATGTGTTCTCCCCCCTCAGACATTATAGTCAAATACTCTGTTCTGTTAAGTCGGCATGGCGATGCGCACTGAATACTAAACACATTAGTGGCAATAATTCCATCAGAAACATTTGAGAAAAATATATATTTCTGAAAAATGTTACCTCAATTAATGGTTTATTTTTTAGATGCATAACAATATCATGTTGTTACAGATGTTCAAGGATGCCAATAATCGTGGAGGGCAGTATAAATATAAAATGATACTGAAACTTTGCAGTTCTGTTTTCTGTGTCAAAAGATAGCTTTGCTGAAGCATTTTATGAAGGGTGAATTGATCTTTAAGGCCTCTAAATATTTTGTAATTGTAAGAGTGTAGTGTAGTGTATTTGCCAACGTATGATGGCATGCTCAACCAGCTATGCATATTATAACATTTTGTGTGTTTATATGTGTGTGTGTGTGTGTGTGTTCATGCCTGTGTGTAGGTTTAAAGGCTATGTATACACCTACAGGCTTTTTATGGATGGAGAAGGATCCTGGACAGCTGAGGTAAGACAAGGAGCTTCCTTTATCAACATTGGGTAGAAACTATTAATCCTAGTTACACTATGATCCATTCAACACTACTTACTACATTAAATGTTAAACCTGGTAACCTGTTAGACCTCAATATCCACATACTTTTAGTGTTGATGCATTATCCAAACTGTTGTTTTTGTCATACATCCATTGCAGAGATTTATTTGGCTTTCTAAATAAATCTCAGCAATTTGGCTCTCTTGTTTTGCACAAGTAATATATTACAATAAAAAATAAAATACAATAAACTATACAACCATTTAATGTCTTTTAAGTCTATAAAGGCATGCAATGCAAATACGATTTGCTACTTCCACTATTTTAATCATAAATGTGTATATAAGTGTGTGTTGCTCAAGGTGTATTTGCTTCCTATTTTGCCCTTGTCTTAGAACTAATTTGTAAATCTAGTTCCACACAGCCACATACCCATCCAAAATGTCACTGAATCTGGTTCTCACAGCTAATACATTGTTGCCCCCACTTTCTAGCGCTACACATTTTAATCTAGTATTCAGTATATGTTGTGTAGTTACGGGAACAACACTCAATGTACCACGGCTGAAGTAGCTAGTCCATTCTTCAAATGCACTAGTGATATTTTTGGAAAATATATATTAATTACATATTATATATTATATATATAATTTAATATTATATTATAATATTAAATTAATATATAGCATTATAATAATATATATATATTCTTATAGCATTATAAGAATAACCATAATTATCAAATGATCAGAAGTTGTGCAACTCTAGTGTTTGCTCTTTTCCTTTTTTTGACCTTTTAGACATTGCTGCGTAGGTGTCTGGCAATGAATTTAATAAATCTTCCATGCTGTATCATTGTTCAAGAAAAAGACCATTAGGAGCTTTCGCTTGCTCGTTGTCCGTTCTCTACATTCACAACATCATCTTGTTGACAAACCTGAATGGAAATAACCCTCTTGGACTGTTTATATTTTCCTGTAATGGAATTTCCTCACATTGTTTGAACACATTTATTTTTTTGTATTTGCTTATCCTGCATTGATTAGAGTAAGGATTTTTCATAGTGTAGAGCTGGTCAATGCTAAACTATGTACTTATGGAATTTAAAGTTGCACTTCATCATAGCATATTTACTCAATGTACTAATTGTAAATGTTACATTTGTGACATAAAAACAGAAGATCTCTTCAACACAATCCAGAACCAGAAAATCAGAATGTTGTGGTAGAATCTACATCATCTGTATGGTATGTTCATAAAATATCACAAGTTCAGAATTCATAGCAAATGAAAATAACAAAATGGCGATCAGACAATACGATTATAGCTTTTTGAATACAAAAAAGACTCTGGAGTGTTGACAGAATGGCAGCAAATTGACCATGGTTAGAACGTGTAAGCATTTTACAGTAGTTTGCTAGCAACAGATCTCAATAATTTATTCCCGCAGGCATGGTTTTCAATAAGAAAGACTCAAATTAATTGTCATTTTAACTAGCCATATCTGAAAAGACTAGGCTATACCGTTGCATTATTTCCAGGTGGCAAATACACTAACATGAACATACATTTACCAGTAGAAATAGCTAAGAACTCCGGCTTTTTTAACTTTCCACTAAATCTGGTTGTTCTATGAACTTGTCTTTCAAACATGTTGTAGAGTTGCCAACTCCGCTTCAAACATGTACGGTATATCACCGTGTAAGATCACTTCCAAAAATGAATCCTTCAAATCCAGTTGTAAAATTAGCTAGTTAGCTAGCAGTATCCAGTCTACCCGCAGAGTGGAGGGGAGGAACTATGGCAGAGCAGGATGTAATGTCCTCATAGTAGTCTTTTAGAAAAAGGAAAATTGTTATCACCTTTTCACTTTAACCTATATACAGTATCTGCTGATAGGAAAATCACTCAAAGACATTCGATGACTCTATCAATAAAGGACAAACGTGACTACATACAGTGCAATTGTATATGTAGTCATAGCAAAATGGACAAAACAAAAGTACTTTTCACAATACAAGTATTTTTCAGAATTTGCTTTCACTTAAAACCATACTCAATAACACATTATCTATGGTCCCCCCAGGGTGAAGTGCTCCTTTAAAGGAAGGAACTTGTTGAGTTAAAATTGAGTCTATTCTTCCAATGTTTTTTCTTAAATCATGTAATGTTACATTGATGTGCAGTTAATATACTGTGCTGGAATTTCTTTATTTCTGAAGGGAAGGCTTAAGAGTAATAGTTATTATTTATATATTTTATATAGGCCTATGCTTTTTTGTCTTAGGTATATGTTTAAATATATATTACGGGTGTAATTATGTGGCTAAACAATGGTACGATACATATTGTGGTTGAAGGATCACAGAGAAATGTATCATCCACAGTTTTAGATTATTTGTCAAAAGACAAAACACCAATTCAGGAAGAATATGTAATGGAAACATCTGATGAGATCACTACCTAAAATAATGTGCAATGTAAATATGGCACCAAACTTTTGTTTGCTAAAATAGTGCTAAAACTCTCTATTCTCAAATGGAGTACGGGCACATATCCTCAGCCACACAAATGCCCAGCCACCCACCTATCCATTGCTCTGGTCATTTGTTTAGCTGAGTTAGACTGCTTCTAAGGGCTGCTCGAATGCATTGGGGAGACAAAGTTGTGTTGTTTCTTTGTGTTAACGTGTTGCTCTGGGGATATTGATACTGGGGTGATATCGGTGGATATGTGTTAACGAGTGCTAGGAAGTTCAAGTGTTTTTAAAGTTATATGTTGAGATGAGTCATTTTTCACCATATTCTTGACAAAAGGGTGAGTACATGTGTGGTATACACCAAGAGAATGGTACAGGCCTGAATGCTTGACCATTACGTTGAGGGTGTCCAGAGGCTCTCCTGTGGTATAGGGGGCATTCTCCTGGCATGGTTTGGATCCACTTGTTGCTGTAGAGAGAAAGGTCACTGCAAACTAGATAAGATTCAACTTTATTGTCATTGAACAAGTACAAGTACTGAAATGCAGGGATAGCAGCAGTGAGGTTCCCGAGATAGACATGTACCTGTAACAACTAAAAAGCGTCCTAATCAGAACTTGAAAGACAGTGTCAGAGTCCAGTAGTGCAACAAGGTCCCAGAGAGGCGGGGGGGGTTATGTTTTTTGATGGGTTACAGTAGATGGAAAGAATTCGTTCCTGAGCCTGCTGGTGCGTAAACAAAGAAACCTGTACCGCCTGCCTGAGGGTAGCGGGGCAAACAGTTTGTGGCATGGATGTGAAGGGTCCCTGATGATGCTGCTTGGTCTGTGCAGACACTGCTGGCGCTGGTGGTTTATGATGGAAGGAAGCTGGGCACCAGTGATGTGCTGGCCGGTTTTTACCACCCGTTGCAGAGCTTTCCGGTCGGCTACAGAGCGGCCGTTAAACCACACTGTGCCGCAGTTAGTCAGAATGCTTTCGATTGTGCAGTGGTAAAAGTTCCCAAGGAGCTTGGATGACAGGATGGCCTTCATCAGCCTCCTCAAAAGTATAGGTGCTGCTGCGACTTTTTGACCAGGGCTGAGGTGTTGAGGGTCCAGGAGTGGTCCTCGGAGATGTGGACACCCAGGAATTTGAAGCTGGGGACACGCTCCACCTCAGTGCCATCGATGACTGGGGCGTGACTTCAGCTTTTAGACTTTTTGTAATCCACAAAGAGCTACTTAGTTTTCTTTCCATTGAGGGCCAGGTTGTTGTCAGCGCACCATGCTGCCAGGCACTTAACCCTGTAGGCTGACTTGTCATTGTCACTGATCAGGCCTACCACCGCGGTGTCGTCTGCGAATTTCACGGTGTTGGAATTGTGTACATAAATGCAATCTAGGGTGAAGTGGGAGTACAGGAGAGGGCTCAGCATCCAGCCTTGTGGAACACCTTTTTTCAGGATCAGGGTGGAGGAGGTGAAGTTGTCTAACCTGACAGTCTGTTGGTTAGGAAGTCCGAAGTCCAGTTGCAGTGAAAGGGACTGATCCCCAGGTGATGGAGTTTGTTGACCAGCCTAGAGGGGATGACCGTGTTGAATGCTGAGCTAAAGTCCATGAATATCATTCTCACATAGGTGTTGGTTTTGTCCAGGTGGGGCAGGGCAGAGTGTAAAGCTGTGGAGATGGAATCCTCTGTAGATCTGTTCGATCGGTAGGCAAACTGTTAGGGATCCAGTGTTGGTGGAGGCAGCACTTAAAGTGGGTGAGAACTAGTCTTTGGAAGCACTTCATGATTGTGGGGGTGAGTGCGACAGGTCGGCAGTCATTTCAGACTAGACGCAGCCGACCACTTCGGCACTGGCACAATGGTTGTGGTCTTGAAGCACGTTGGAACAACCGACTGGGCCAGTGACAGGTTGAAAATGTCAGTAAAGACCTGTCAGTAAAGAGTACACAAATCATTACAAAGTTTTTCTGAGTGATCACCTTTATCCTTTGGTGAAGAACGGTGTTCCATCCCTCCAGTAGAGTTCCAGGAACATGTTGAATCTATGCCAAGGTGCATCGAAGCTGTTCTGGCAGCTCGTGGTGGTCAAAACCTTACTGAGACACTTTATATTGTTTTTCTCTTTAACTTGTCACCTGTTAGTATTTCTTCTGTATTCATAATGTATCATCCCAACGTATTTTGGTGAAGGAGATGCAATTAATTGGTACTAATGTGTTGTCATTGAGAATCAGAATTATCATTATTTACTAAGCACATTCGCTATACCCTGAATTTGACCTTGCAAAGTTATAGCTACTAGTAGAAAATACGTAAGGCCAGAGTACACATAATGGAAGTACTTGGTGTCTTATTTGAATGAATTAAGCTGAAGGTAAGGAATTAATCTGGAGATGATACTCTTCTATCCTCTATTAGTTTGTCTGCTCCAGTCGTGGTGGGGTATTAGGCTTCTACAAGATGAGGGTCTGCTGATATGGACTGCTTGTTTATTCATTCTGATTCTATTTTGTAATGATGATAACTTATTTTTTTTTAAATGTTTATAGTTATCGGTCTTCACTCTATCGCTAATCATATACACGTATCTACAAATATCATCTGACTATGCTAAAATAGACATTGCATCACTTCACACCTTCTAAAAACCATCGAATCACACACTTCACACCATCCCACCCAGGTCTCTTAGGGTGGGTGTGTTTGAGAGCAAAAATACTGGTAGTGTTGGAGAGTTGAAATATGGTGTAAAATTTTAAGCGCAATTACATTAGTGGTTAGAAAACGGTTGGTGGTTCAATAAATATACTTCCATCCAAGGCAATGAAATTCGACAGTGGTGTTGATATGAATTAAGGGTTAGGGTTAGGTTATGAATTAAGGGTTAGGCTCTAAATGTGAAAACTATTCAAAAAGATCTTCAAAGAAGGTGGATCATTTCAAACATGCTGTTGGATGATAATCAGATTTGCTTCTCAATCTATATGTTCCAGAAAATATTCATAACTATTTATTATCACACAGGCCATAAATAACTCGACTACTAGGGAGGGAGACTATAACACATATAACACATCATCAGTGGAGCATCAATTAAATCATATCACATTCTATTAATTGAATGTGCTTTAATAATACAAATATTATAGACAGACTATATTTAGTGGATATAGGAAGGCTCAAAACCCCCTAACCTATTGATCACATGGATAAGAATTGACGTTTTCAGTTATACTAAATGGAGGAGTCCTGTAGCTGCTGACCTATCGAGATATACACATATGATAATGTATGTGTATATGTGTATAATGTCATAATGTAATGAAATGTGTGTTGTTGTTGTTTGTGTCCACTGTCTATATGATATACTGTATGTACAGTGCCCACTGTAATTATGATATACTATATGTCCAGTGCCCACTGTAAATATGATAAACTCTATGTAGTGCCCACTGTAATTATGATATACTATAAGTCCAGTGCCCACTGAAAATATGACATACTGTATGTCCAGTGCCCACTGTAAATATGATATACTGTATGTACAGTGCCCACTGTAATTATGATATACTATATGTCCAGTGCCCACTGTAAATATGATATACTGTATGTAGTGCCCACTGTAATTATGATATACTGTATGTACATTGCCCTCTGTAAATATAATATACTGTATGTAAAGTGACCAGTCTAAATATTATATTCTGTATGCACAGTGCCCACTGTAAATATGGTATACTGTATGTAGAGTGCCCACTATAATTATTGGCACAGTAAATTAAAACAGTTACTATGAGGTTCAATTATATTTTCAATTATATTTTCTCAGCTTTTATGTCAGGCTATACATGTACATATTGGCAGTACTTGTTATACACAGTGCCCCTCTTTCAGGGTTATATTTAGGTAAAAAAAAACATTTTAGAACAAATTAATATAATGTCCAAATAAAACTTAATCTGGTCCTCCCTCCATCAAGGGAAATGGCATGGTCCCCTTTTAAAAGACTGTCAAAATGTTCTCCTGCATCCATTGATTCGGTCACTCATCTGTAGATGTATGCTTTCAGTTCGTTCAGTTTCCCAAATATGTATGTAACGTAGGCAAGGAGGCATATTTATTTCTGACACACAGAAAGTCAACAAATGGAAAATGAGATTTCTTTACATCCACTACAAATGAAAACAGTTCCACTCGCTAACTGAAAATCTTTTCAAAACTCTGCCTTGATAACCAGCAAGCCTCTGAAATAACACATTTTCATGCTTTGATCCCATTTTTGCCCCTTGATAACCACAGAGCCTCAGGATGAAATAACATATTGTCATGCTCGGATCCCATATCTATACTCAGTTTTGCAAACAGTCAAACTAAAAGAGACATGTTAACAGGCGTGCATGCATCGGATGTGGTTTGAGGTAGTTCACCTGCTGCAGCATATTTCCATGTTCTGCGCTAAGTTATTTTGCCGCAAGTTGCTTTTGATGTATCATGCATCCATATGACACTAGGAGACACATTCAGAACTAGAATGAGAAGGCCTGCCAGCTGTCCCTCCATGTGGATGAGAAGACCTGCCATCTATGCCTCCATGTTGATGAGAAGGCCTGCCAGCTGTGCCCCATGTGGATGAGAAGGCCTGGCAGCTGTCTCTCCATGTGGATGAGAAGGCCTGGCAGCTGTTCCTCCATGTGGATGAGAAGGCCTGGCAGCTGTCCCTCCATGTGGATGAGAAGGCCTGGCAGCTGTCTCTCCATATGGAGCCCCATCTGTGCAAAAGCTCACTGTTCGAACACCATGGAATCTGTTTCTCCTCAATATAGTCACATAGCACATTAGACATCCCCTTTGCTGGGTCTTGGTCTTCAAGGTTTGAGTCTTGGTCTGGGTCTCCAGGGTTGTGGTCTTGACTCCATCTCTGGGTCAACTCTGGGAGCAATATCATATAACACAGTGTCATCTGCATAAAGATGCACGTTACAAACTTTAACAGATAGACCATTATCACTTATGTAAAGGGAAAGTAAAATTGGTCCAAGAATCAATCCTTGTGGGACCCCCTTTGATATACAGCTCCTGAAAAAATTAAGAGACCACTGCACCTTTTTCTTTCCTTTCCAAAAAAGTTGAAAAGGAAAGTTTTGAGTGAGGAACAGAAGCGTTCTATTTGCAGTGGTCTCTTAATCGTAACCCTTCTGTTCCTCACTCAAAACCTTCATTTTTTTTCAACTTTTTTGGAAAGGAAAGAAAAAGGTGCAGTGGTCTCTTATTTTTTTCCAGAGCTGTATAAAAGATGAAACCCCTACAGTGAGTACACACTGAGATCTGTCTTATAATTCATTGTCAAACCAGCTACAAGCAGACTGACCGTTTTGGTTTGTCAAGGGAGTTTAGAAATAGGCTGATAATTATTTAGGTCAGCAAAGTTAACACCCTTATGAAGGAGGAATACATTGGCCATCTTCCAGACTTTAGCTATGGAATACCTGAGATAATGGTCAAGGTAAATACACGTCAGTGATTCTGCAAAATGGGGGCAGCAACCTGCAGAAAAATACGGTTCAAGAGAATCTCATCCTGTGGTCATCCTAACATCAATACCAGTTAGAGCATCCAACTCATCAGAAAATAAGCGATGTGAAAAGGAATCAAATGGCGCTGACCGAGAGTTCACTATGCATTGTGGGAGAGGGAGGAACAGGTGACTGGCTATACATGGTCCCCCAACTCATTTTTACAGTCAAATAAATTATGAAAAACAAGTTGGTTAAATGCATTTCCATTCTCATTTCTCATTTTAGCTGTAATGATACAAGAGTCCAGCTAAGTTTGCTTTGGGAGGGAAGCTGCAGTTACCTCTCTTCAGTGCATTAGGGTTAGGGTTACCCTAAGCCATAATCTAGATGTTTCACCTGCAGAGCTTGAAATTGCATCTAATTAAAAACTGAATTTGGCTTTTTTAATTTCAAAGTTGCCTGAAGAGTTGCCAATCAGATGCCAAGTCAGTCTTTCTAGCATTCTCTTTTGAGAAACATGGATTTGAACGATTTTGCTCTCTGTGATATTTAACCTTCCTATTATGTTTGAAAAGGGTTTACACCCTTAGTGTTTGTGGGTCAAATTTGACCCATGTTTGAATTCATTAACAAGCACTGAAAAAAAACAAATTATTTTTATTATTATTATTATTAATTATCATCCAATAAAATGTTTTATCTGCTAAGTAACTTATTGTTCATTTATAACTATAATATATATGCTTTGATATGTTATGTACCTCAGAACATTTTTAACTTATATTGTACAAATTGTTTTTAGTTTAAAATAGTCACAATGTATCTATTTTATTGGTTCTGATATAAGACCATATATAAGACCATGAGAGGCTGATGATAAACAAAATAATTCCCAATATACATTTAAAAAGAGCAATTATTGCTACATCTGTTGTGTCATGAGTCAAAATTTACAGAATATAAGGAGAAAAGTCCATTTAATTTCCAAAAACAACGCTTTATTTAGGTCAACCACATAACAAGATTCATGAACAAGTGTCATCTTTGACAAGGTGTGTGTGTAAGTGTGTATTGATGTCTGTATGTGTTCATGTTAATATGCATGACAGGCAGCTTGTGAATGTTTGGGTGTGTCTTGCAAATGTATTTTTGACATTTGTGGTAAATTGTGCTGTTCTTGGTGTCCTTGTAATGGCAGCACTAGCATCTCTTCCTCTTGTTTCCAGTAGGCACAGCTGGATGCATAGCCAGAGTTGGGTAGGTTACTTTTTTAAATGTAGTCCGTCACAGTTACAAGTTCCCTGTCCATATTTGTAATCAGTAACATACATTTTTGATTACTCAAATTCAGTTACAATCTGATTACTTTGAATTACTTTTAGATTACTTTCATGTTAAGAGGCATTAGAAAACAAATAGGAATAGCCTATAACTAGTTGAACACCTTTTGCGGGATCAATCAATGTTAGAGTTTACATAGCTGGCCAAAAACGTAATTTGCATTTTACCTTATAGGTTTTGTACAGCACCTTTGGAAGGGGTTTCTAAACCATTGCTTTCTAGTTCCATATGATTGGGCTACATCTCTACATTACACACTAAAGGTTTGTCAGATTTTCTGTCAATCCAATTAATCCAATAACCCTCAATCTTCCAGAATCTGGCTGTTTATCTGAACTTAACCCAATATCGAAGTATGTGTTAGCCTATTCTGTTATTTGTTGAAAAATAAATGGCAATTTCTCAGAAAGGGTATTGACATTGTTGTATATAAAAATCAAGATATCCGTAGCTTTTCGCACGTACACTAAATCTGCAGTCGTCAGATGTTTTGCTCCACAATAGGGGTGTCGCGATATACCGGTATTGACGATAACCCGTGATATTTAAAAAATGAAAAATTTATATCATGTTAATAATACACATATGATAATATTGTATTCACTAGGCGAAACTTATGTACTATTTTTCCAAAAACTCCTCTCGGTTTTCGATACCTTATTCATGTCACCAATAGACAATTCATGCATGTGCTTAAACAAGGTGACTGGACCTATGCACTGGCGTTGAAATCAACTTGTTAGCCCCGCTAAAACCCCCAGGAGAGATCTGCAAAGACGCACTCTCTCTACCTCCATACACTCTTATTTTGAGTGTAATTCATTTGCCAAAAAAGAGAAAATAACATATTAAACAAACTTGAAGATGAATTTGATTGACAGCAGTTCTTTTCTTCAAATTTTCTATAGATACCACGCTAATATCGTTACCGTGAATTATTTTGGCCACGATAATCGTGTAGTGAAAATCTGATATCGTGACAGCCCTACTCCACAACCACCAAAATGTCAAAACGTTGCAGAAACCCAAGGAATGTGAATGCACATTTGCAATCCTGAACATCCGCACACAAATATGTTTTACCCACGTGAACGTAACCTGTAGTATACAAATATTGTATACTATAATAATGGCTCCTGAGCCCCGAAGGGGTTAGGGTTAGAATTCTGTCCATTCTGTCCATTTTCAACACAAGCTAATGCTAATAAATGCCTTTAAAACTCTTTTTCTCCTGAACCATACATCAGACTTACCAGTATATTTCCAGACTCTAGGCCATACATCTGAACAGGGCTGTCAAAAATCGACTGAACTATGACTTCACAAAGTTAGCCCTTAATGCTAACTCTAATGACCACTAGCGTTAATTAAATATTAGGCTATATCTTTAGAACCATTCGAGCTACAGACAGGAAACCAACTTTGTTTCACCAGTTTAGCTATCCCCACTTAAAATTATGAAACGTTTATCGATTTTACATGTGCTAATTAGAGTAATTTCGGTTAATTAACTATTAGGTGTGTCTTTTGAACCCTTTGTGGCACAAAAACTAAACCAAGTTTGTTTCACACGTTTAAGCTATCCCCACTTCAAATTATGAAACGTTTATTGATTTTATGTATATTAATTAGCGTTAATTAACTTTTAAACTGTATCTTTTGAACCGTTGGAGATACAGAGACGTAACCAACTTTGTGTTACACATTTAGGCTATCCCCAGATCATATGATGAAACGATAATCAATTTTATGCATGCTAATTAGCATAAATAGCGTTAATTAACTATTAGGCTGTACCTTTTGAACCGTTCGTGCCACAGACATGAAACAAACTTTGTTTCACACGTTTAAACTATCCTCACTACAAATTATGAAATTGTTATCAATTTTACGTATGCTAATTAGCATAATTAGCCTTATTTAACTATTAGGCTGTATCTTTTGAACCGTTTGAGCTGCAGACACGAAACCAAATTTGTTTCACCTGTTTTGGCTGTTCCAACTTCAAATTAGGAAATGTTTATCGATTTTAAGTATGCTAATAAGCGTAATTAACGTTAATTAACTACTAGGCTGTATCTTTTGGACCGTTCGAGCTACAGACACGAAACCAACTTTGGTTCACATGTTTAGGCTTTCCCCAGTTCATATGAGGAAACATTTATTGATTTTACACATGCTAGTTAGTGTAATTAACATTAATTAACTATTAGGCTCTATATTTTGAACAGTTCGAGCTACAGCTAATTTATGCTAATTACCTTCACCAACAGTATCTCTTGAAACTTAAAAAAATACAGACTCCAAACCATTTGATAGCAAGCAAGCAAGCAAGTTTATTTATATAGCACAATTCAATGTGCTTACAAAAAAAAGAAAAAATATATAAAAATACAATAGCATAAAAACAAACACTCAAAGGAAAACATACAAACAACATCAGAATAAGAAAATAGAAATAGAATAAAAATGTGATAAAAACATGCAAAGCTATAAAAGCTATAAGGCTAAACAGGGCGGTTAAGTTTAAGTGCTCAGTCATAGGCGCATGAAAAGAGAAGTGTTTTTAACCTGGATTAAAAAATTTATACGTTTGGGGCACGTCAAAGATCTTCTAGTAGTTTGTTCCAGTTGTGTGCAGCATAATTGCTTAATGCAGCTTGACGATAGGTAAACGCTATTTTGAACCATAAATATTTTTTTAAACATATAGCAAGGACACCACATTTTCTTCAGGAAATATACTGCTCTAGTTTTGTATTGCCTTTTTATATTGTTTGTTTGCCAACATCTTACTTTTGCTTAAGTACTTACATCCACTTCACCATTTGGGGGTTACTCTGCAGATGCCCTGTTTATTCTTCCTGTTGTTTAAGTTTTTTGCCGTTTCTAAGTTTTTGCACTGACTTCTCAACTCCAATTTGCTCCTTACACTATTCCCTGTTAGATTTTTGAACTACTTCACTATGGTGTGTACTATGTTTTTATTTTGTTACATCCATAGATTTTTTGTGTTTTTATACACTTTGTATATACTCAGTATGCTTCTAAGCTGTCTTTCTCTTTGACACATATACAGGCACACACACATCTTAGACCAATGTTTTTCAACCCTGCTCCTGGAGGTACACTGCCCTGCATGTTTTAGATCTCTCCCTGCTCTATCACACCTGATTCAAATGATCAGCTCATTATCAAGTCCGTGATGAGCTACATCAGGTATGGGAGGGCAGAGAGAGATCTAAAACATGCAGGGCGGTGTGCCTCCAGGAGCAGGGTTGAAAAACACTGTTTTAGACAGTGGACTGTTGAGTCAGAGGTCTATATGACTATACAAAGACACACCGATTAGCCATAATATTATGACCACCTGCCTAATATTGTGTAGGTCCCCCTTTTGCCACCAAAACAGCCCTGACCTGTCGAGCCATGGACTCCACTAGACCTCTGAATGTGTGCTGTGGTATCTGGCACCAAGACGTTAGCAGCAGATCCTGCAGATCCAGCAGATCCCTAAGTCCTGTATGTTGCGAGGTGGGGCCTCCATGGATTGGACTTGTTTGTCCAGCACATCCTACAGATGCTTAATTAGATTGAGATCTGGGAATTTGGACGCCAAGTCAACACCTTGAACTCGTTATTGTGTTCCTCAAACCATTCCTGAACCATTTGTGCTTTGTGGCAGGGCGCATTATCCTTCTGAAAGAGGCCAATGCCATCAGGGAATACCGTTGCCATGAAAGGGTGCACATGGTCTGCAACAATGCTTAGGTAGGTGGTACGTGTCAAAGTAACATCCACATGAATGGCAGGACCCAAGGTTTCCCAGCAGAACATTGCCCAAAGCATCACTCTGCCTCTGCCGGCTTGCCTTCTTCCCATAGTGCATCCTGGTGCCATATGTTCTCCAGGTAAGCGACGCACACTCACCCAGCCATCCACGTGATGTAAAAGGAAACGGGATTCATCAGACCAGGCCATCTTCTTCCACTGGTCTGTGGTCCAGTTCTGATGCCCGTTGTAGACGCTTTCGGCAGTGGACAGGGGTCAGCATGGGTACCCTGACTGGTCTGTAGCTACGCTGCCCCCTACGCAACAAACTGCGATGCACTGTGTGTTCTGACACCTTTCTATCAGTACCAGCATTAACTTTTTCAGGAATTTGAGCTACCGTAGCTCGTCTGTTGGATCGGACCACACAGGGCCAGCATTCGGTCCCCACGTGCATCAATGAGCCTTGGCGCCCATGACCCTGTTGCCGGTTCACCGCTTTTCCTTCCTTGGACCACTTCTGATAGGTACTGACCACTGCAGACTGGGAACACCCCACGAGGGCTGCAGTTTTGGAGATGCTCTGACCCAGTCTTCTAGCCATCATAATTTCGCCCTTGTCAAAGTTGCTCAGATCCTTACGCTTGCCCATTTTTTCTGCTTCTAACACATCAGCTTTGAGGACAGAATGTTCATTTGCTGCCTAATATATCCCACCCACTGACAGGTGCCATGATAATACGATTATCAGTGTTATTCACTTCACCTGTCATAATGTTATGGCTGATCGGTGTATACAGTGTAAGTGTCACTGCGCCAAATACCACAAACCTCTCCATTGTCACAACCCCACCCCCTGCTGTGAGGTAGTAACATATCAGTGGAGAACAGATTGTGACTGGCAATGATTCCAGACCTTGACTTTTAACGAGTGTCCACCAGTAAAGACATTAGGATATTTCATGACTTTTAACCCGTAACCCCCCCCCTTCAACCCCCTCCCTTATCCCCTCGTTCTTTTTCCTAACCCCCATGTTTATTCAGCCACAGCTTACAACAGTAAAATGCTTTTATTTTTTTAAGTGCAAAAAATACAGTATTTCACAATGAATGTGTACAAATAAACAGATGTACAATTGTCAAAGTAGTGTAAACAAATTCAACAAGAAAATACTTGTATATACCCTCACAGCAATGCAGCAGCAGAATGTTCTTTAAAGTATACAAACAATTTCACAGGGTTACAAGAAAATTTGTTACATATATTAATTCAAATGAAATAAATATTGGGACACATTACTAAAACAGCAATGTAATTAAAGATACTTAAATAAATAATAGTTAGGTTTTAAGTGGAAATGCTTGCTTGCAGGTTCCCACACAGCAATACAAGAATAGAAAGTTCTCAAAAGGACACTGGTGACCAAAAGTTTGGAATAATGTACAGATTTTGAGGAGTAAAAATAGAAAATAAATTGTCAATGTGAATAAAACCTTTACGCAATACTAACCTCACAGCAATGCACCAATAGAAAGGCTAAAAACAAATAGCAAACATTTTAAGTAATGGACAACAAAATAACTACACCCTAATAAAGATACTAAAAACTATATAAAGTAGAGTGTCTGGTAGCAGCAACTGAGACTTGAGTGTGTGTGTGTGTGTGTGTGTGTGTGTAAATCAGTCAAGTTCAAGTGACCTTTGCTAGTCAGCTAATTTGATCAGGAAACCAAAAATCCAGTATCCACACCAGACATCATGTCCTCAGTTGCCCGGTAAACCACAGCTTCTCGTCTCTTTAAATGTTCTGAGCAATCAGGTGTCCAGGGTAGGGCTGTGGTGGTTGTTTTGGCGATGCCTCTTCTCCCCATAAGAGCGGTTGGCTCTCCTTCATTCGTCAGCTGATTTGATCAGGCACTCAAACTCAGCAGAGCGCCAGCTAGGAGAGGAAACCAAAAATATCAGACATCATGTCAACTTTTCTTCAGCCAAGAGTTCCTACAGCCAACTAGCCAAAGCCTGTGAAAGTACAGCAGACAATAAATTGACAATGTCAAAACAGTATAATGTCAAACTGTAAAAATCTAGAGCTGTCCAAACATTACAGCAAGTCATACGCTTCACATATAAGGAAGCTAAAGGTGTTAGGATAAATTCAAATACATATTAAAATTATGAAGGTAAAACAGCGACATAAGTTTTTTATTTGTAAAATATGTTGCACACTTGTAAAACAGGTCTCCAAACAAGTAATTACTTTTGTAGTTGTATAAAAAATGTGCATACTTGTAACCAACTTGATATTTGGAATCATTAAGGAATCATTAATAACACGCCAACGTAAAACAAGGACACTAAAATCTTGCTAGAATAATTTTCATTTGTAAATCACAGTCTGCGGTAATACGTTTCACAGTGTTTGCAAGCGGATATACCCATGAAGACTCTGATTGGCAGGCCATACCTTTTTCTTGCAATGAACTGAATGCATCTTGAACATAACATTTTCACCTTTTAACCAATCTGAGCAGATTCTGGAACACGCAGTGTCAGAGTTTCAACTCATAATGATTCAAAGGAAGAAAAACATGGCTAAGCACGGTCGGCTTCTGGTACCTCAGTTTTTGATGGTATAACAAACCTTTTAGATGATTTTTCCACCTAGCTAGATGCACAACGCACAAAGTTTTACTGAAGTCTACTAGCTAAATTACTAAAATGTAACTCCAGCAACTAGCAAGGAATTTACATGGCTACTTAACGTTTTGCCTTTGACATGGATATGCATTTACCACGAGAATAACAGAAATTCACTTTGCACATGTTTTTCGTACTTTTCAAATGCATTGTCGCGCTGAACTAACTGGATAAAAGGTTTGGTATAGTATCAACAACTGAGGTACGAGCAGGTTGGAGAAGCTGACCATGCTGAAACCTGTTTTTCCTCCTCTGCAATACATCACTATGAGTTAAAACACTTGTGTTCCAGAATCTACTCAGATTGGTTAAAACATGAAAACGAGACGGACTCACCATGCACTCAGTTCATTGGTTAGAAAAAGCTATGCCATGCCAATCAGAGTCCTCATGGGTATATCCGCATGTAACTGCTGTTAAACATACTACTGCAGTCTGATTTACAAATAAAAATCATTTTGTCACAGTTCTAGCGAAATGTTACTGACAAAACTCTGAATGTCCGTATTTTACGTTGGCAAGTGTTATTAATGAGTAGCATGATTCCTAATATCACGTTAGTTAACCTATGCACATTTTTTATACAATTAAAAAAGTAATTCTTTTCTACAAGTGTGCAAACATTTCTTACAAATAAAAAACTTATGTTGCTGTTTTACCTTCATATAAAAAGGGATATACACCCATTTTCGATGTGGCCTTATTTTATTTATTTTGTAAGAGAAATTAGTCATGACTTACAATCAAATATAAAACAAACGTTATCAAAACGTGTTTTTTCTTTCTACACATTTATAAACAAACCTGTCGCTTGCGGTGCCGTGTCCGGTGTTTGATGTCCCTCTTTGCTGCTTTGTCCAGGTTGTCCATGAACAATGTTTCTCCCTTTGGGTCCAGAATCAGCTTGCAGCTGCATCTGAGAAGTCAAGTGTGGTGTTTTAGCAATTATAATATGCTTTATAATCCTTAATTCAATGTTAGAGTTTGCAGTCAGGCTATTTCTTACCTTCAAATTAAGTCCTGCTCCATTCTTCATCAATACATTTTAGACTAATATGATTTGCCACTAATCCCAGCACACCAGGGTTGTGTCGACTGTTCTACCTGAGATATGAAAAACAAAACATTCCTTTTTCAGTATAGTATTGGAGCCATCTATCGCAGATGATGTACATACAGTATTCAGCCAAAGCCAGATTTATATATATATATATATATATATGTGTGTGTATATATATATATATATATATATATATATATATATATATATATATATACAGGGCGAGAAAAAAAAAGTATTTGATCCACTGCTGATTTTGTACGTTTGCCCACTGACAAAGAAATGATCAGTCTATAATTTTAATGGTAGGTTTATTTGAACAGTGAGAGACAGAATAACAACAAAAAAATCCAGAAAAACGCATGTCAAAAATGTTATAAATTTATTTGCATTTTAATGAGTGAAATAAGTATTTGATCCCCTCTGCAAAACATGACTTAGTACTTGGTGGCAAAACCCTTGTTGGCAATCAGAGGTCAGACGTTTCTTGTAGTTGGCCACCAGGTTGGCACACATCTCAGGAGGGATTTTGTCCCACTCCTCTTTGCAGATCTTCTCCAAGTCATTAAGGTTTCGAGGCTGACGTATGGCAACTCGAACCTTCAGCTCCCTCCACAGATTTTCTATGGGTTTAAGGTCTGGAGACTGGCTAGACCACTCCAGGATCTTAATGATCTTCTTCTTGAGCCACTCCTTTGTTGCCTTGGCCGTGTGTTTTGGGTCATTGTCATGCTGGAATACCCATCCACGACCCATTTTCAATGCCCTGGCTGAGGGAAGGAGGTTCTCACCCAAGATTTAACGGTGCATGGCCCCGTCCATCGTCCCTTTGATGCAATGAAGTTGTCCTGTCCCCTTAGCAGAAAAACACCCCCAAAGCATAATGTTTCCACCTCCATGTTTGACGGTGGGGATGGTATTCTTGGGGTCATAGGCAGCATTCCTCCTCCTCCAAACACGGCGAGTTGAGTTGATGCCAAAGAGCTCAATTTTGGTCTCATCTGACCACAACACTTTCACCCAGTTCTCCTCTGAATCATTCAGATGTTCATTGGCAAACTTCAGATGGGCCTGTACATGTTCTTTCTTGCACAGGGGGACCTTGCGGGCGCTGCAGGATTTCAGTCCTTCACGGCGTAGGGTGTTACCAATTGTTTTCTTGGTGACTATGGTCCCAGCTGCCTTGAGATCATTGACAAGATCCTCCCGTGTAGTTCTGGGCTGATTCCCCACAATGGGCTGATTCCCCAAAATGCAAATCAATTTATAACATTTTTGACATGCGGTTTTCTGGATTTTTTTGTTGTTATTCTGTCTCTCACTGTTCAAATAAACCTACCATTAAAATTATAGACTGATCATTTCTTTTTCAGTGGGCAAATGTACAAAATCAGCAGGGGATCAAATACTTTTTTCCTTCACTGTATATATATATATATATGTCTATAAATAAATGGTAATTAACAAGTTATTAACCAAGTAAAACTCAATTACAAGGTGTTAACCAATTTATATAACTAGGTGCGTTGTTTATTATATAGCGTAATTCCCGCCAAATTATTCCATCCCAAAGCCCACAATCAAGACAACCTAAGACTAATCTGGTTTAATACATTTGCATGATAAATGTTCCATTTCATGCAGCCTCCAAACACTTATTGATTTATTTATTTAGACTGCTTAACATTTTTTTTAGAAGTAATATAAATTCACATTCACCTTTCATCCAGCCTGTACTCTTCATTCTCACCAGCAGTATTGTGTAGGTCCCCGACCGCACGCTATGAAAATGGGGTAAATCCTGGCAATTAGCAAATGATTAAAATTCTAATAAAACTACAAACCGCACAAATCTAACATAGGGACTTTGTTAAATGTTCAACGTTAGTTATCTAGTTACAATGCGCTTAATATTGCGTTCTGTATGTAACTCAGCAAGCTAGATAGCTGTAACACAAAACAACTCGTTATGGAAGGTACTGCTAGCTAATGTGCAGTAAGCTCTTAGTTGACTCTTACCTTGATTTGTAGCAAAAAAAATTACTTGGACTGCCTTGAACTGTTGTCACATTTTCAGTAGCCATTTCCATGGCTTGACGAGTTAAATAGAAATCGCTGGAATGCATTCTCGACGTTTTACTGAAATGTTAGTCTTTGATTACAACCACAAGTAAAACACAATTACAATTGCGAGGTAAAACGTTCTCGTGAGTTTAAAAAATAAGCGGGGTTATAGTGAACTCCAATCCTCTTAATTTCACTGGTCATTGAAAATCGTCACGCCCTCACTCCTGGTTTTCTTTGCCAGATTGGGTTATTTAGTTTTCCATCACTACGGCCTCCTACTTCCATTAATTTGATTGGCCATCGAAACATATAGTCTGTGCCGAAATTGTCCAGTTTTGCAAGTTACGCAGACTGTGTGCGGGAGTTTTTTTGTTTACATTATTATATCCAAACAAGAATCTTGCCATTGTTCAACTGACATCGTTTCTTGAATTTTGCAATATAACATCAAACTTCTTGTGAATCTGAATCCTCAAACAGCCTTTTTATAAAGGCTTTTATTCAATGGCTCCTTTGTTATTTTGTTTTTTATGGTAAACAGCCACACACTTGCAAACAATAAAAATATTATTTTGGGAATAACTTTAGTTTCACTTTAAAAAATATTTTAAAACCATGTAATATAAAAAATATATTTGTGTGTTAAAATGGACACAATTATTGGATTTAAATTATATTATATACAAGTATAAAACATTTTAAAATGACTGGGAACATTTTCACTCAATTAACAATTTCTATACTATTTTGTGTCCAAAAGTACAACACTTTAAGTATACTGCTTTTTAACTTTAGGTTGCCTGCTCAGTGTAACTGTTGAAATTAGAATGAGGACAAAAGACAAGTGTTAAGAACTAATTTGCATGTACAAAATTTGAGAAGTCTCCAGAAATGTCAAGAGCTGACTTCTTACGACTGGTTAAAACCGTTTTATATCGCGACTTCTCTGTACTGGCCATTTACTTGTCACCATTACAAAGATCTTTACTTGTATGGACACACTCTGAAACAGGCCTTTTCATGCAGTGAAACATATACATTTGTCTAAAGTAATCCAATCATGTAGTAAAACAAATAGTTTGCACCCACTACTGAAATAATATTAACAATTACATTAAAAAACATTCTGTTAAAACCTCAGCTGGATTCCAATGGGAAATGTTCCTTTGCAAGCCAATGCCCTTGTGGGTAGCTTTGCAAAATTCTGGTAAAGTTCCCAGGTTATCCAGAAATCTCAGCAGAAGCAGTGATTTCATTTTTGGAAATCTGGGAATTTCCTGACAGTTAAGAATATTTTTTTTTTAACCATGGCTTTCTGGCAACTGGTCTAGGTTTTTATCTGACAGCACAGTGTATTTTAAGAAAATCTGAAATTAATAGTCCATGAGCTATGTGGGTTGCAAGACTTCAAAATAAGGATTTATGGGATATGTTAATTATTCACAGTTGACTATTTTATAACAGTCAAGGAAGTGAAATTACAGAAAATAAATGTGTTCAATAACCATGTCTCTGTCATTAACAAATACAGTCATGGATGGTAACTTTATAGTTCACT
Source organism: Esox masquinongy (assembly GCA_016801175.1). NCBI lineage: Eukaryota > Metazoa > Chordata > Actinopteri > Esociformes > Esocidae > Esox > Esox masquinongy. Next base: position 21,428 of record JACXGI010005013.1, on the reverse strand, counting down.
TGAAAGGGCATTGCATATTGGGAAATTATATTGTAGGTGTGGCTTAGTATATTTCTCAATTTAAGCAAATACATCCCAAATCTGAAATCCTGTTTAAATTATATCAACTGAAAATGTGTGTGTGCTTTTCAATAATTTCAGTAGTATGGAATGAAAATATGTAAGTGTACCTATCCCTAAACATTTATGTTCTGCAAACTATTAGTAACTTAAAAATATTGTGTCAACTGATTGCCTTAATTTTTTTGAGTTCTGGGAACTTATTGAGGTTTACAGTGTGAGTAGTACTCATTTCTTGTGAGGCAATCAGTTGCCACAAAACTTGTCACAAAATGTTTAGAACCAAAAGGTTTTGAGTTATTTAAATCATAACTTTTTAGTTTTATATTGGTTGTCATTACTTCAATTATTTAATTTCCTTTAAACACATACACATTAAGTTATTTCAACATTAAATACTCAGTTACTATACTTAAAAGTATTTAGCTATATTGACAATTTTATTAAGTGAGAAGAATTACCATTTTAAGTTTCAGTAACTGAAAACATTTATTTCGGTTTACTCATTTAGCCATTCAAATGACTTGTAATCAAAAGGTACATGTAAAAGTAACTCCAAATATGTAAGTTCCACAAACAAATGGGTTTTGAGTAAATAAACTTAAATATTTTAAGGCAATCAGTTGCCTTAAATATTTTGAGTTCTGCTAACTTATTTGAGTTTACAGTGTACCATTGAAGTACTTTTCAAATTCGTAATCAATTAAATATGTCTAGTCGATCCCGAGAAAGTGATCAGGTCTTCCTGACAAGTTCCAACTTAAATATTTAGGTACCTCATGTTCTAACATCCTGTCCATGTTGAGTTTCTCCATTCTTTGTCTTTGCTCGGCCAATGAACCAACTTCCCATCTATCCTTCTCTATGTTTTTCATGTGCGACTTTAAATCCTTTAAATCCATCCTGTTTAGCCCTAACACTTTCTTTTCCTTTCTGCACATTTCGATTCCAGGCATCGTTTGCATCATTGTTTTCTTTTTGATGGTGTACCTAACTATTTCTGCTCCATGATATTTTAATATCAGAGTATCCGGTCAGGGGACAATTCTTGTAGGCTATTCCTATTACTGGAGGACAGCATTATTTAAATTTTACTTGTACAAGTCACTGTGTAATCGCAGAAAACACAATATCACAATATAGTGTCACACTGATCTCACACAAATCACAATGTTAAGCTTCTACACGCTACTCAGCTAGCGCGGACTCTCTTTTCCCTAAAGAGATTCACACATATTACCCGTGGCCTAGGTGGGGATTAACTCTGTCTTTTTCTTGGACTACCAATGCTATTATGATTCTTGACTCGATTCATTATATGGTGTGGTTTCTCAACTCACATTTCAATTGTTTTCAGAAACCAGGATCATTGTAAAACAACTTCCTCGCAGTTGTGCAGTAAGCCACTTAGCTCTGGATTTCTGATAAAAACAGTCGATTTCCAGTAGAATCAGTAACACCTACCATCGGGCCGCGGTGCCAACTGTTTGATAGTAACAGATTAATAACTGTTTCAAAGAATACTAGCATATCCGGTTGAGTCCATTTGTTTAGATTTTTATTGTATTTTGCAGCAATGTTGTCTCCAGTTGTTTGTCCAGTATCTCTCAACTCATCAGATCATAAATCTCGCATTAAATACATGATAGATGTGGCAACCTATAACAATGCATTCATTCTACAGCACAAAGACCCCTATCATGACAACCCCCAAGCCCAAAATGTCAATCACACTATTCTGAGGTTGAAAGAGCGTGACTGTGTGTCTTTCTGTGTATCTTTCTGTGTATCTTTCTGTTCGTGTGCTTGTCTTTCTGTTTGTGTGCTTGTCTTTCTGTTTGTGTGCTTATAGTTATGCTTGTGTGCTTGTCTTTCTGTTTGTGTGCTTGTCTTTCTGTTTGTGTGCTTCTGCTTTTGTTTATGTGCTTATCTTTCTGTTTGTGTGCTTGTTTTTGAAGCAGTATTGAACAGGAATTGTTTTAAAAAATGTTTTAAATTCATTTTTCTGTTAAAAATATTTTTTACAATTGACACGGTTGTTTCATAGTCACAAAACATCCTCACAGATCATCTTTACAGTTTTTCTCAATTGCTTTGACTAATTTCTTGAAACAGTGTTACAATTGCCAAAACTCTAAGCACAATCCTCGCATCATGTGATACATTTGGCACATCTCTCTATGTAACCCGCAAAAGGTGATTACTCACTCAAGAATTACCTCAAATGTAAATAAATGCTTCAATGTTTCAAATGTAAATAAATGCTTCAAAGAATAAGTCATTGTCATCAAAACACAAGGTTCATTTATCAGTGCTTGGACCAAGACAGTCAAAATTCAAAGACGTCTTGTTAAATGACATTGTACTCTGAAAGTCTGATAGTTACCCACCATGTAATATTTTCCACTTGATAACATTGTATGTTGGACGTTGGAATGCTGTGTAAAATGTAGAAAAACAGAATACAATGATGTGCAAATCATTCAACCTTATATTCAATAAAAAATAGTACAAAGACAACATATCAAATTTTGAAATTGAGAAATGTTATTGTTAATTGAATTTGATGCCAGCAACACGTTTAAAAAAAGCTGGGACAGGGGCATCAAAAGACTGGAAAAGTTGTGCAATGCTAAAAAAAAACCTGGTGGAACAGGCAACAGGTCAATGACATGATTGTGTATAAAAAGAGCATGCCAGAGAGGATGAGTCTTTCAGAAGTAAATGTGGGGAGGGGTTCACAACTCGGTGAAAGACTGCGCAGGCAAACAGTGCAACAACTTAAAAATACCTTTTCCCAACATGAAATTGGGGATCTCATTATCTGTGGTATATAATATCATTAAAAGATTCAGAGAATCCGGTGAAATCTCTGTATGCAAGGGACAAGGCTGAAAACCGATATGGGATGGCTGTGATTTTCTTGCCCTCAGGCAGCACTGCATTAAAAACAGACATGATTCTCTAGTGGAAATCACCACATGGGCTCAGGAACAAAAAAATGATTGTCTGTGAACACAGTATGACACTGCATCCACAAATGCAAGTGAAAATTTTACCATGCAAAGAATGTATCATATATAAACAAGATCCAGAACCACCGCCACCTTCTCTTGGCCGAACTCATTTAAGATGTACTGAGGTGAAGTGGAAAACTGTCCTGTTGTCTGAGGAATAAAAATTTCTTCAATTTAATTATTTTTGGGAATCATGGACGCCACATCCTCCAGGCTAAAGAGGAGAGGGACCATCCAGCTTGTTTTCAGCACACAGTTCAAAAGACAGCATCCGTGAAGGTTAGGGGTGCATTATTGGGCATGGGTGACTTGCACATCTATGTAGGCACCATTAATGCTGAACAAAACATACAGGTTTTAGGGCAAAATATGCTGCCATCCAGACAACGTCTTTTTCAGGAAAGGACTTGCTCATTTCAGCAAGACAATGCCAATCCACATTCTGCACATATTACAACGGCATGGCTCCATGGTAAGAGTCCGTGGGTTAACAGACCTGTCCCCTAATGAAAACATTTAGCGCATAATGAAACAAAAATACGACAAAGGAGACCCTGAAATGTTGAGCAGCTGAAATCCTATATGAAGCAAGAATGGGAATATGTTTCACTTTTTTTTGTACGAGCAGGCACTCTAATGCCCCTTCCTCATGCACCAGCAGGCACTCTAATGCCCCTAATCCTCATGCACGAGCAGGTACTCTATGGCCCCTTCCTTTTGCATGAGCAGGCTCTCTAATGCCCCTTCCTCTTGTACGAACAGGCACTCTAATGCCCCTTCCTATTGTACAAGCAGGCTCTTGCCCGTTTGTCTGCCTGCTCCATATTCCACAGCTGTAAAATCCAGTCTACCATTGCAGTATGAATGTGTTTGAGAACTGATAGGTTATGAATTTCACCTGTCAGCTAAATTCGACAGCATTTGTGATTGGTTTCTCTAAATTGTGAGGAAATTGAATTGTTCCCCATCTTCCCTAAGTCTATCCATCTGACAACTAATACAATACCACATAAGTATTGTATATCAATGTGTGACAGGTTATCGTGATTGCTGATTGTTCTAATTAGCATGTAGGGATTTACACAATGAACATGTGTATAATTTCAATTGAGAGTAATATCATTCAAGTAGCAAATGAATGCAAACTATTTTGATCTGCAAGGCTTACTCAATGCATTTTGTGCCAAAGCAATTATAAATGAATATAGTTGTGAAAAATTGACCTAATGTTCATATAGTTAGACATAAAGTTTCGTGAAGCTTAATAGACATTCTACAATTGTGATTGAGTGATTGAGAAAAACTGTAACATTCTCAAAGATCTAGGTGCATTTGTCAAAATAGCTAATATGAGTTTTTTACATTTTTTTATTCTCTCTCCTTTCTCCCATTTTACTCTCTTTTCCAGACTGCTCCTGGTGTGGAGAGGCGATACTTTCGGAAAATTAAGAACTTGATTTCAGCTTTCCAGAAACCTGACCAAGGCATCGCTACGCATCTCCTTTACCCGGTAACTGTGCAGATCAACAGAAACCCTGATGGCATGAAGAGAAAAACACACCCTAGCAGCCCGCCATCAACTCCCAGCCCTGTTAACCCTTATCAACAGTAGACACCAGTTAGAGGACAGCTCACCATCAACTCCCAGCCCTGTTAACCCTTATCAACAGTAGACACCAGTTAGAGGACAGCTCACCATCAACTCCCAACACTGTTAACCCTTATCAACAGTAGACACAAGTTAGAGGACAGCTCACCATCAACCCCCAGCACTGTTAACCCTTATCAACAGTAGACACCAGTTAGAGGAAAGCTCACCATCAACTCCCAGCACTGTTAACTCTAATCAGCAGTAGACACCAGTTAGAGGACAGCTCACCATCAACTCCCAGCACTGTTAACTCTAATCAGCAGTAGACACCAGTTAGAGGACAGCTCACCATCAACTCCCAGCACTGTTAACTCTTACCAAAAGTGATGTAGAGGAACTGAACACAGGAGTATCCAGAGACATAGAGAGAGGGGCAGTGATTCTCTTACATGTTCATAATTTTAGAGCAATACATTTTATAGACTTTGTTCTGTCTTCTGACTGAATAGACTGAATACATGCATGCTGATGTTGACAGTCTTATTGGTTGCTGAAGTAAGCTAATTAATACATCCTATGTCCATACAGAAGTCAAAAATCAGAACCTGGTGCTCTGTTGACGTTTGGTTATTGTATCATTTTTCTCATTTAATAAAGCAACCAAAAATCATATATGATGTTATTGCAGAAACTGACTAGAGCAGCACACAAAAACTGAAACAATGTGAAAGAAACACAAGCACAAATAAATATAATTAATGAAATCATGACTGAAATGTCCTTGTCAGTGGACAGCCTGAGGGATGATTAATTTGCAAAATTTTAATAAAAATACATTTTTTAATAAAATCTATAATACTATTATAATTTTTCCTTCTCTATATTCTCTGTGGACTACACTGTCATCTCAAGCGGACCCTAGAGTTGTCGTTTCCCGAGATCATATTCCACCCCATTTTGAGAAACCTTAATTTACTCTTTTGTGCTTTCAGAACAAATGTACTGGTGCAACTCTGGGGTTTCATTCAGGCTCACAACTTACACAAAAAATAAAGAATAAATACAGACATTCTGGTGATGAGCACCAATATCATTAAACCACAACGTTAATGATAACGTTTAAAAGGTATATGACTGATGCATGCCATAATATCATTAAACCAGTACGTTAATGATCATGTTTAAAAGGTATATATGACTGATGCATTTCATAATATCATTAAACCAGTACGTTAGTGATCATGTTTAAAAGGTATATGACTGACGCATGTCACAATATGATTAAACCAGTACGTTAATGATCATGTTTAAAAGGTATATGACTGACGCATGTCATAATATCATTTTCAAATAAAAGCATTAAAATTTTCTGCTGCATTTACTGGACAGCCAGCAGAGCATCCTGTGTCAGTTAATTAATCAAATTTGTCCAAACTTGCAAGATAACACTCTGTCCAAACTTGCAAGATAACACTTTTTGGTCACAATTTATTTGCATGCCAGCTATTTTTCATTCATGTAATTGCCTATAGTTTTCTTGGCATTTCATTTTAATTGTTTTTCCTGCCATTGTGTTTTCTTTATCTTAAAAAGGCTTTATTCCACATTTAATGTAAGTCCTGGGTACACACATCTACACACACCTCATACACATTCAAACACACACACAACGCATGCACGCACACACACACACATACGCACACACACACACACACACACCACACACACACACACACACAGCCTTGATTTCCTGTGTTTGCCTAACCTCTTCAGAGCTTTTCACACATCTGCAGAATTCTCTCACACTATTGAAGAAATGTATTTACTACCCATTAAATGATCCATTTTTTTGCTACCCATTAAATGATTATTCATTATGCAGTATATCCTATATATCATATAAATCCTATGTCATATCATGTATGTGTCTTATATGATAAATGGCTGAAATGGCAGATTTTTAATGGAAAAAAATAGGTGTACAGAGGCCCATTATCAGCAACCACCAGTCCTGTGTTCTAATGGCACATTGTGTTTGCGAAGTCAAGTTTATCATTTTGAAAGTTGTGATGAAATTTCCATTACCCATCCAACAGAATGGTGATAGGTGAGGCAGAGGCAAACTCTATTACACGATAAATGTTTATTAAACTTGCAAGGAGAGATATACAAAATACAGGTATAGTGAAAATCTCTAAGGTAGCTCAGAGAACCATCAGTACTTATACAACAAAGGAGTGTCGTGAGATACAGCACAGCTGTCTTATGTCAACAATATATGTTCCCTTCTTAAGTGTTTACCCAAGTGGGCAAATTGCTTCTCTTTTTCCCAGGACACTAAAGGGAAGCTAACTGCATTTCGGTTGCACATGCACCTTGTACATTCAATTAGCCTCTTTGCACATTTAGAATTGCCATCGTGCTTGCATTTTGCAGTTCTTACATACACATTTCTACCTCTGTGACCTCATTACTGCTATCTCTGCATAACAGTTGCACATGCTACCATATTCCTTCAATTTGCCTTCATTGCACATCTAGAATGCCATTTGTACACGTACAACTATTTATCCCACTTGTAACATACACTATACTTAATACTTGTAAATGTTCTGCCCTCCTCTATTTGCCTAATTGCACATTTAGTATTGCCATTTGTACTGCATTTGCCTTCATTGCACATCTATACATTCCACTTGTAATATACATATACTTAATACTTGTAAATACTTGTAAATTTTCTGCCCATTATTTGCACTTCTGGTTAGATGCTAACTGCATTTCATTGTTCTGTACTTGTACTGTTCGATGACAATTAAGTTGAATGTAATCTAACCTTATCCAGAGCGACGTACAATAAGTGCATTCCTCTTAAGGTGTCTTTGAAAACCAACATCTGACAATCATAATAAGTACACTTTCTTTAATCAAAGCCGTTAGTTGGCCAAGTCAGTGCCAGAGAAATCAAAGTTAAAGAAGGGGTTCACAATTTTTTATCCTGGGGCTTTTTTCAGATTATCTACCCTAATCCTGGATTGTGGAGACATTATTTTTTGGAATTAATACAGTTTTGAGAGTTTACGATTTTTCCTGCAGTCTCTCTCTAGGCTAAAATGGAACTAAACGGGGCAACCGATGTAGCTTTCGAAAATATATGATACATTCGGTTTTCCAAAATGGGAAGGCCATGGAGTATTGATTTAGGTCTCTGCATGTTCTCCTGAAAACAATTGTGCCAAAACGAGCTTTGTATCAATGGTTATGTTCTACGTGAAACCAAACAATTTTTTTCATAAACAATGCATTACCTCACAACATCTGTAACTTCCGCACTTGAGCTAACAGCACGGTGCTGTTTCAAAACAGCTGAACTATGGTGTTGATCTCATTGGAGTTGACTAGCTAGCAACCATCACAATTTACGGACATTTATCAAAATGTTTTGAGAATGTGCAGTCCCCTATTGTGTTAATAAAATAAAATCTATCTAATTTGTTAAAAGACAGGCCATCATTCCGAAATGTTATCAGTCAGGGAAAATAACTGACATAGCCATTCCCAAAAGTATCAAAATTGTCCCGACGCTCCATAGTAGTAATAATTTCAGTTCCTCCCCATACTATTCATGCAGAACGGGACTTATGACAGAATTATCCAAATAGCTATTACATACCTACTTACAGAATTGTGAGTTGTCCGTTTGGTCCCTCCAGCCTCTGCCTCTTTCGTTTCTTTGAGGACGTAGAAGGTTTCCAAAACTACAGGGTTGATAAGAGCTTGAAAGTCAATGCCATCTACTGCACGCGCTGGAGCCGATTCAGCCTCATCCACAGACACAAAAAGGTTCTCGATGGCATGAGGTAGCAATAAATCCCACTGCTAACGTGAGGTACAGTTTTGTAAACAAACCCGGTTTCTGGTTAAATCCTCCTTGCAGACAGATCTGCGTTGGTTTACCAGCAGCTAATAGAACTTGTTGGCATTTATGTTTGAGCTAGTAGTTTATACTAGCTAGCGTGGGCTACAGTTTAGTAAACAAAGCCGGGGGCCGGATAAATCCTCCTTGCAGACAGATTCGCATCGGTTTTTCCAGCAGCTAATAGAACCTGTTAGCATTTTTGTTTGAGCTAGTAGTTTATACTAGCTAACGTGAGCTACAGCTTTGTAAACAAAGCCGGTTACAGACTCAGCCTTCATCTGCGCGGCAGCTGCTGATACATTTTCCAGAAAGAATAAACAGCGATAACCATTGAAACAATGCTCGTTTTGGCACAAATTGTTTTCGGAGAACATACAGTGATCTATATCAATATACCCTGGCCTTCCCATTTTGGAAAACAGGATGTATCATATAATTTCGAACACTATATCCGTTGCCCCGCTCATGTTCATTTTAGCCAGGAGAGGCTTCATTTTAAAAATTCGTAAACTCTCAAAACTGTATTAATTCCAAAAAATAATGTCTCCACAATCCAGGATTAGGGTAGATAATCCGAAAAACGGCCCTAGGATCAAAAGTAGCAAATCTTTCCTTTAAGTGCATTTTTTTTTTTTGTCGAGTGGTGAGGATGGTAGGATACACAAAATGTAATGTAATGAAATGTGCACATCTGTGAAAATAGATCAAATACGTTTTGATGTCAACACTTCTTTATTTAAATGCCATTACCCTGGGAGTTGTTCACAGAAATGTAAATTTCAATGTCAGCCTCACACAAAGTAGTAACTGTACTGTACAGAGATAATGTTTCACTCCTGCTTATCGGCACAGATAAATCATAAAAAATCTGCTATTTCCTTTCCTAACCACGTATGTCACAGTACTAACAAGTAGCTGCAGAAGGCCTATGCATAACCAGATTTGAAACCTCACACAATGTCAGAGCCAAAGTTAAAAATATTATTCTGGAATGTGAGCAATGTTGAGATCATTCGGAACTGGAATTTACATTTTGAAAGACACCACTGCAACAACTCCTAGTCACGCTGAGCAATTTTAAATTAATTCTCTGCCAATCAAAGTGTGCCACATCATTGGTCACCCTCTATGCTGTCAGAGGAGTCATTGGTCACAATATGCTGTCAGATGATTCATTGGTCACCCTCTATGCTGTCAGCTGAGTCATTGGTCACCCTCTATGCTGTCAGATGATTCATTGGTCACCCTCTATGCTGTCAGCTGAGTCATTGGTCACCCTCTATGCTGTCAGCTGAGTCATTGGTCACCCTCTATGCTGTCAGCTGAATCATTGATCACCCTCTATGCTGTCAGAGAAGTCATTAGTCACCCTTTATGCTGTCAGATGATTCATTGGTCACCCTCTATGCTGTCAGCTGAGTCATTGGTCACTCTCTATGCTGTCAGCTGAGTCATTGGTCACCCTCTATGCTGTCAGATGAGTCATTGGTCACCCTCTATGCTGTCAGATGATTCATTGGTCACCCTCTATGCTGTCAGCTGAGTCATTGGTCACCCTCTATGCTGTCAGCTGAGTCATTGGTCACCCTCTATGCTGTCAGCTGAGTCATTGGTCACCCTCTATGCTGTCAGAGAAGTCATTGGTCACCCTCTATGCTGTCAGCTGAGTCATTGGTCACCCTTTATGGTGTCAGATTATTCAATGGTCACCCTCTATGTTGTCAGAGGATCTGCGATGGAAGTTGCCTGATATCTAACATTGAAGCTGTTGCCATGTTCATTTTTGGCTTTTGAGTTGGCCCTTGTTGAGATGCAATCACCAAGAATGAATTTAGGAGAAGGGTTACTAGGTCAGAAAGACTTCAAGCCACACCGAATTAGGCTAATTAACAGTAAATGTATTGTAGTTATGTCTATTCTCATAAGTTAGCCTAAAAAGTTTTGATTGATCATAAAACAGATATTATCTAGCCTCATAATAATATAGGCAGTGTTATGGAATTTATTGAACTAATGTACATTTTAGAAATGTCTGCTTTTCTATTCCTTGGTATGTAACTCTGGTCTTTCTTTGTGACATGTCTGAATGATGTCAGTGGATCATTGGGTCCTCTGACCATCTGTTAATCTGCCTAAACCAATAGGGGTATCTGTCCTCTGTTCATCAGGAATGTGGCTGACTGTCTTTTGTTCCCCTTGCCCCTACTTGGGTAAACATTCATGACAGGATGGAGGAAGACACAAGCGGGGGCAGGAAGGATAAGGAACAAATGTTGTCTTTAGAGAATGAATAAGCAGTATCTTACCACACCCATTTTAAGTGTTTAAATAATGACTGTTCCGTATTTTACTCAGAGATTCTTCACAGGTTTATTCTGTAAGCTTTTGACGCATCTCTCCCTGCAAGTAAATTAAACTGTTAATTTATTGTGCCAAGATTATTTTGTCTCTGTACCTACTTCCATTAAGAGTTCTTATCGATGGAATTTCCATTACACCAGTCTTACTTATATAGTGATCTGAATGTACATTTATTAAAAAATAAAAATGAAACAATGAGTAGGCTAGCATAACTTACACATTTAACCTATCAGCAATTTTTTGCCAAGCCATCTCCCTTGCGTAGTTTTTTGTGGCAGTATTGCCCTTTTTGGTGATGACTCCTTTAAAATCTTCATAAAGTCCCATCAGCAGGGTTTGTTCTGCTGTTCGGAAGATCACCGTTCTAGTTTTTGCTTCTTTTTTGTGACATAGTATCTTCTTTTCGATGATCGCTTGTTCTGGGCTGCTTATATACTCCTGCGTGTGCACAATACAAGCTTCTGCAAGCCTGGTTTGAGTTAACACTGACAAGACACGGCAAGATTGTATTAATGGAACAGCTTGAGCCTGAAGTGGATGTTGGCGTTCATTCAAACCGGGCTTTTTCAATTAAGCGCGGATTTCATTAGCGGTGTTGATGGAATACCCCCCCGCTCTCCTCTCCTGCATTCACAACACTATCAGTCCATCTGGCATTCCTCTTCTTGTATTAATACAGACCCCGTACTTCCCCAATTGGTTCAATACTTAACTAGGAAATGTACATTGTAGTGCATAAATAAATCACTTCAATAAAATTCCCACAACAAAGTCTAAGTGATCATTACAAATCCCCTTTGCAATTGGGTTAACAGCGGAAAACTGTTGTGCTGACTACAGCAGCAATAAAACTGGCCTTATTTAGGCTAGTTGAGGATCTAGAGTATCAGCAATTGTGGGTTTGATTACTGTCTCAAAATGTCCAGAAACAAAGAACTTTCTTCTGAAGCTCATCAGTCAATTTTTGTTCTGAGAAATGAAGGCTATTCCATGTGAGAAATTGCCAAGAAACTGAAGATCTTATACAACGTTTTGCACTACTCCCTTCACAGAACAGCGCAAACTGGCTCTTACCAGAATAGAAAGAGGAGTGGGAAGCCTCGGTGCACAACTGAGCAAGAGGACAAATGCATCTAGTTTGAGAAACAGTCACTTCACAGGTCCTCTACTGGCAGCTTCATTAAATAGTAGCAGCAAAACATCAGTCTCAGCGTGTGAAGAGGCGACTCTGGGATGCTGGTCTTCTAGGAAAAGTTGCATAGAAAAAGCTATATCTCAGACTGGCCAATAAAAAGAAAAGATTAAGAAGGGCAAAAGAACACAGACACTGGGCAGAGGAAGATTGGAAAAAAGCCCAGCATCCTAGAGTTTATGGAACAAGACCAGGTAAACTACATCAAATAAAACAAGCATCTCTGTAATGAGTGTAATAATTCCAAACACTTAAAATAGGTTAGGAAAATAGATATTATTAATGACTTTTTATAATAAAACAAAATAATTAATATGTGCATGGAAAACAGAAGATCTTGAAACAAACTTCCTGCAGCTATAATGAACACCAAGACCCTGGGTGTGTGGTTCCAATTGCAGAAACGCAACCGTCGATTTATTTTTATACAAGGGAGTAGGCAGGAGCAAAACCAGCTGATACGGGCAGGTAGATTCAGTAACCAGGAGAACAATCCGCGAAGGCAAAGGCACAGGCAGGAATCGACAGAAAGGAGAAACCAGAAGCAGGCAGGCAGGTCAGGATACCGGGTGATCAGTCCGGGAAGGCAACAGTACAGGCAGTGGTAGACGGTAGAAGAATCCAGGGGCAGGCAGGCAGGCAGGTCGGAATACCGGGTGATCAGTCCGCAAGGGCAACAGTACAGGCAGGGTTAGACGGTAGGAGAATCCAAGGGGCAGGCAGACAGGTCAGGATGCAGGTCTCTAGAGAACAGGATAGAATGGGGACGGGAAGGGAAAGAGCAACAGGCTGGGAGTAAACAGGCAAGAGTAACGAGCTAAACAACGGCTTGGCAGGTCCACTATGAACAATACCTCACACTGGAGTGGAGGCAGACCACAGGCTAAATAGAGAGGTAAACAGGGCACAGGTGTTTAGTATTCCGGTGATTGGGATCTGGATTGCTGGGTGCGTTCATGAGTATCGGGAAGTGAGAGCGTAACGGTGGCAGGTGAGGAGCGTGACGGGGAGGAGTTGGATCCGGAACGGCGCGAGATCCTCACAGCAGCAAAGCTTTCTGGCCAATGTTGCTGGTGTTACCAAATTCCTTTTGGGTCAACCTAAAAAATATACATTAAATTAAACTGCAATATTTAGACTTTACACTCTGCAGGAAAATTGACTTCATCCAAATAAAAAAACTTCTGGTTCTACAACTAAACTAAATGAATTTAAATAAAATGAATTGGATGAAAGAAAGCTAGTAATACTTTTTTCAGGGTACTTAAAGATGATTTGGCAATTAAAAAAAACATGCTTACACACGACCGTTACTTCCATACATTTGTATTTAGCAGTTGGTAACCTTAGCTGAAGTTTGTAAATGCTGTTAAATAAAATCAACAACAAATTACAGTTTCTTTTGGCAAATAACTACTTTCAGGGTTAGGAACCATCTAACATCAAGTTTAAAAAATGATCCTTTAAACTAAATGCATTTTATAATTATACATATTTTACATTAATACATGTAAAATAGTTATGTGTTGTTTCCTTTGAAGGATTGTATTCTTCATTGTCACAAAATTAGCCCTTTCAAACCCTTAATGCAAAGATTAGACTGAGCAGGTTGTACTTTTTCGCTTGCAGACCTTTGACTTCTTCACTTCACCCACAGACAGTGACCTTCTACAAACACACATGATTATGTTGTTCACTTTCCCTTTGGGTATATAGTATGTTTTGATTTGATTTATTTTCATTCATGCTTGCAGAATTACATAATGAATTATACAGAATTCACAGTTTAGAAACAACATTTTAAAAACATTAGAATGAAAATAGATTATAACACCTAATAATTGTTCAAAAAATCCAATTGATTATTGAAAAGTCTGTTCTGGTGGAATGGCCGGTCATGGCCTGTGTTATGCCAGTTGTTACATTTCTATGTTCTATGTAGTTCTGTTCTACTTTGTCTGTTTCTTTGTTCAGGTCAGCCAGTAGATCCCAGAGCCCAAACTAAACATGGAGAAGCTGCGTTTAGCACTTATGCTGTACACAACTGGAATAAACTACCAGAAGATCTTAGACGTGCCCCAAACGTATCCATTTTTAAATCCAGGTTAAAAACACTACTCTTTTCACTTGCCTACGACTGAGCACTTAAACTTAACCACACTGTTTAGCCTTATAGCTTCCTATGTTTTTATCCTATTTTTAATCTTTATATGTTTTCTTATTGTATTTCTATTATTATGATGTTTTCATTTGTTTTGATGTTTTAATTTGAGTATTTGTTTTTATGTTATTGTATTTTTATATATTTTTTATTTTATTTTTCTTTGTAAAGCACATTGAATTGCTTCAATGTATGAATTGTGCTATATAAATAAACTTGCTTGCTTGCTTCAGTTTAGACTCATTAGTATAATTGCTTTCACCTGTATCTAGTTTGCTGCCTCGTGATGTCCCTGTTTAAGCTCCTCCTGCCCTAGTGTTTCTGATGAGTCATTGTTTGATGTTACTCTGTTTTGTGTGCCTATTTATGTCTTGGATTACTACTTGGATTAAAGAACCTGTGTCACCTCTGCGCCTGTGTCCCAGGGATGGGAAACGGAGGCTTTCTGAACCATTGAAGCTCATGTTGAAAAAATACTTCATGGCTCAACTTTCCAACACAGTGCACAGCAGGGACATCTGCTGGACAAAATGTAATATGACGTATTGTATTTAACCCAGAGTGGTACATATTGTTGTGGGGATCATGGCCACCAGCCCTTTCCTCAGTTGTTGTCAGTGTATTCGAAGTAATGGTAAGGATGAAAAGGATTGAAAAGGCTAAGAGACAGTATTAGATGCATTGATTTGGTATTTGGTCTTTGGTCATTTGTACACTGTGGGGTGTCACGTTCTGGTTTGAAAAGAACTTGGTCAAACGAAGCTTCAGATGTCATCGATCACGTGACGTGTCAGCGTCTTCATTCACTCCCACACCTTCTTTCCTCGTCTTGTTTCCTGTCTAATACGGGTATTATTTCCCTCTGTAGTGTGTGTGTGTTTGTATGCTGTGTTATACCTATTTCCTACCTTAGTTTTGATTTTGTACTAGGTGTAAAGCATCATTTGGTCCTTCAAGCGCTCCATAAGAAATTTGTATTGTTGTTATTATTAAAAGCTGACAGTTTTAAACCAAATATGAATAAAAAGATGCTTAACCTGGGATTCCAACCTGCAACCTCTACATGCCAAAATATTTTTCAGATGCTGTTGTCAGCCACCTTGCATCTCAGCCGCAAAAACTACTGAAGCTTTAAGAACGAATAACAATAATAACTTTTGGATGTTCCTAGTTAGACCTTTTTGGCCACTACAGATTGCAGAGGGCCTGGACACAGACATTTGCCATTGTAGTTTGGCCACAATACAA
Source organism: Esox masquinongy (assembly GCA_016801175.1). NCBI lineage: Eukaryota > Metazoa > Chordata > Actinopteri > Esociformes > Esocidae > Esox > Esox masquinongy. Next base: position 5,879 of record JACXGI010005013.1, on the reverse strand, counting down.
TGCAATACAATGTGTATTATGACTACAAGAGTTACATTAAAAAACAATACAATTCCAGCAAATGAGTCCACAACTCCTATTCTGGCATTGACTGTTCAAACAAAGTGTGGCCTTCAGTTACAAAAATACACACATTCATACACACATTCTCCATTGCTCTCTAATACACTATCCTAATACCCCTCCCAAGAACCTAGCTAAGCAACACACTTAATAATTATGTTCTTTACTTCTCAAATTACCTAATCTTTTGTATGACTCTGAAATAATTAGTTAACCAACACTAAATTATTTTCTTTTATAACTGTCAATTTACTTTTCTATGACTACTATCAAATAACCTCTATTTTATGACTCTCTTGACTAACTTGCTCTTTCCATTTCTAATTTCCATTCGCATGCATGTCTCAAACTCTTACTGACAGCCCTCGAAGTGACCGGATTTCGTTCACTTAATGCACGCAGTTTCAAAACAACCCTTCCGAAAACAGCACAGGTTGGAACACAAGGGTGATTTTATGATGTCCAAAGCTTCGAACGTCATTGGTCATGTGGTGTTGTATTTTGAAACAAGCTTCTGGTACACTGCGTTGAAACAGTACAGCTCGGAAAACTGAATGGTGCTTCAGAGCTTGGGTTTCATTCGTCCTATCCCTACTGTGCCTTCTACCTCCTACATCATGATAGGAGGACTCTGGTACTGTCTCTCCTCTGTGGTGGAAGGTTGTGTAAAAGGTGGACAGGTTGGTACATGTCAGCGTCTAATCTTACTGCTGCTTGCTTTTTACGTGACTGTATTGATGGAAGGGTCTGTGGCATGTAATTTGTTATTATCTTAATTGCCCTATTCTATACCCTATTCAGTGCAGCCTGTTGCTTTCTTGAGCAGCTTACCAGTAACACACTAGAATACTCCAGGTAAGGTCAGATCAGGGTGGTGTAGATTTCTGAAAGAGAACACATGGACAAGGATTTTTGCAGTATCTTCAAAATAATTAAGTAATGTTTATACATAGAAATGTTTACTGTTGGGGATTTATAAATTCTGTAGGTCATCCTGATGGTCTTACTGTTGGGGGTTTATACATTCTGTAGGTCATCGTAATGGTCTTACTGTTGGGGATTTAAATATTCCAATGCTTTATTGACACTGGGACCATCAGGCTGACATTCAAAATCTTTGTTAAATGTTTGTTTTACCTTCATACCCTTTAACATTGTCCTGAGATGAGGAATGAGGAGTAAAGATAATTTCCAGTATTACTTTGTGGGCCTTAATGAAGACTAATTTGTCAAAGATGAACTCCAGACCTGTTTCTGGAGCCCCCAGCACCTGATTACTTGCAGAACAAATGATTTTTCTCAGCATATATCTTTGACAGATATTCCCATTCCGATACCAATATAATACTAAGTTAAAATACTCTTGACTGTAGGAACCGATAAAACACCAAAAAAAGGAAAACAAGACATGATCAGCATAAATTGAAGTTAATTTACTTGATACTAGAGCCTTTGTTGACATTCTAAGTCGTTTCTCTGCATTCTCCACCACACTCACCATCCATTAATTTGCTGCTAGGAAAAAGCAAACAGACAAAAATAATCAAGAGATAGTGTGGTAGTGTTTTGCAGATGTGTGAAGAGCTTTGAAGTAGTGCATGCACAGGAAATTGACATGTTTTTGTCTTTCTAACTTTTCATGTCTGCTGTGTGTGTGTGTGCGTGTGTGTGTGCATATGTGTGTGTGTGTGTGTGTGTGTATGTCATGCACTTGTATGTATTGTGTGTGTGTGTGCACATGTAGCAGTGGATGAGTCTTGCTCTGACTCTTACACGATTTCCAAGGATTTATTTGGTGACAACTAAACTATTTGCTCCTGTTAGCTACTGGTTGGAGCTAAGGTATCTAGCTTGCAGTTTTTTACAATTGCTTACACACTAAAATAAAAATAAACATTTTGTGAAACCCAAGTCAAGGATCGAAACCTCAACCTCACATTTCTTGCAAAATCCAAAACACCCTTCATTAGACAAAGACAGTAGACAAAGAAATGTAACACGATGTCACTTCTTTGCCATTTTAAGGCACTGCCTTTAAAAAAACACACCAATAAACAGAGAAGGGCAAAGATACATCAAAATGCATTTTAAAATAAGATACCAAATACCTTAATTTTAAGTGTATCAAAATAAACTACAAAATACAGCAGCCACACCACTTATCAAAATAAACTACTGAATTTTTGTATTTTTGTTTTTGTAAGGGCGCATGAAATCACTTCGCAAACCATCCATCTTTCAGCCTATTTGATCCATCCCTTCACCAGTACACTGACTCAGTTGATTCCATCTATCAGCCTATTTGATCTATCCGTTCACCAGATCACTGACTCAGTTGATTAAGTAGACAATGTTTGCGAACAACAGCTTTTCATCCAAAAGGCCTATTAAATCCAATTGAAAAAATGTATCTGTGCATACATCACCACCAAGTAGCGCCACTCTCCAGGAACTCAATGATGCCCTGATCCAGGTCTGGGAGGAGATCCCCCAGGACACCTTCCACCATCTCATCAGGAGCATGCCCAGATGTTGTCGGGAGTGCATACAGGCACATGTGTGCCATACACACTGCAGAGTCGCATTATGAGTTGCTGTGATGATATTCACATAAGTTGGAACAGCCTGTGATTTCAATTGTTGTTGAAACCAGCCCTCAATCAGCTGGTGATTTTGGTTTCCATTGACCGTTGTTACGTCATTTTGTTCTCAACAAATTACAGAATGCACAGTAAAGCTTTTGATCTTTGATATATTTCCTTCACCGATGTGTGATTTGCATGTTCCCTTAATGCAGCTGGCCCATGTAATCAAGCGTGTACAACCAACCCAAAAATAGATCCAATGCCTGGAAAGGCCTGTTTCAGAGTATGTCCATACAAGTAAAAATCTTTGTAGTGATGACAAGTAAAAGGCCAGTACATAGAATTCGTGATATAAAAAGATTTTAACCAGTGGTAAGAAGTCAGCTCTTGATATTTCTGGAAACTCAATTTTTGCACATGCAAATTAGTTCTTATCACTTGTCTTATGTCCTCATTCTAATTTCAACAGTTACACTCAGCAGGCAACCTAAGGTTAAAAAGAAGTATACTTAAAGTGTTTTACTTTTGGACAAAAAGTAGTATAGAAATAGTTCAGTGAATGAAAATGAACCCAGTTATTGTAAAATGTTATGTACTTAAATATAAATTTAAATACAATAATTGTGTCCATTTAAAACACTGAATTATATTTAGTACATTCCATAGTTTTAAAATAGTTTTTAATGTACAACAAACGTTCCAAAACATTTTTTACAGTGATTTTGTAAGCACATTTTTGAGTCCCTTTCAAAGAGGAGTTTTAACGTTTAAACCCTTAGTATACAGTTGTGCTGAAAAGATTGCATACCCTTGGAGAATTGGTAATATATGTACCATTTGTAAAGAAAACATGAGTGAGCAGGCAAAACACATGTCTTTTATTTCTTATGGGGTTCATATTTAACTGTAGGTTATACCGGAATGGCACAAACATAAAACAAAACATGACAACAAAGAAAAAAATGAACTGACCCCTGTTCACAAGTCTGCATCCCCTTAGTCCTTAGTACTGTGTATTGCCCCCTCTAGCATCAATGACAGGCTGCAGTCTTTTGTAATAGTTGTCTACGAGGCTCCAAATTCTTGCAGGTGGTACAGTTGCCCATTCATCTTGGCAAAATGCCTCCAGGTCATGCAAAGTCTTTGGTCGTGTTGCATGAACCGCACGTTCGAGATCTCCTCAGAGTGGCTCGATGATATAAAGGTCAGGAGAGTGTGATGGCCACTCCAGAACCTTCACTTTTTTCTGCTGTAACCACTGGAGGGTCAACTTGGCCTTTTGCTTAGGGTCATTGTCATTCTCTAAAGTCCAAGAGCGTCCCATGCGTGGCTTTCATGCAGAAGAATGCAAATTGTCTGCCAGTATTTTCTGATAACATGCTGCATTCATCACGTGCCTTTAGATCTCACACAACCCCAAAACATCAGCGAGCCACCACCATGCTTCACAGTGGGTATGGTCTTCGTTTCACTATAGGTCTTGTTGACCCCTCTCCAAACATAGTGCTTATGGTTGTGACCACAAAGCTCTTTTTTGGTCTCGTAACTCCAAATTACAGTGTGCCAGAAGCTGTGAGGCGTGTCAAGGTGTTGTTAGGGTTAAGGTTAGGCATATTGTAACCGGGCTTTTTTGTGGCTAGTTTGAGCAAGTAAATACACTAAACTTAGCCAATTAGATACCGTAGCCGCAAGCTAAAAACCGAGCCAGAATGGGAGATAATGCACTCTGTTTCATTGCTGGCTTGCTAGTAAATCGTCCTTCTAACGTTTTGCATATCTTATTTATGAGGTGTGTATCATGTGATTTTGTCAGTATGATGTAAATATTATTGTAGAAAAAGCATGTCTGATTATACATAACTAGCTGCCATCAATGTAAAATATATCTACAAACCAGGCAACAGGTGCTGTCATCTGTCTGATGTGGTTTTCCATCCAGGCCATTATATTTCTACTACAGTACGGCACTGTTACCGTACTTAGTTTACCTTTTACTTACTATTACATTACTAAATCTAAATTGTTATTATAATGTCATTATGTTTTTGTCCACTACTATCACTTTCCCTGGTGCTTGTATCCATATGATAATGATATGAGCCTAGTTAGACGCACAAAACATGCGAAAGGGTTTTCAGTAAGTCCTGTGTTTTATAGTATGTGTTATGGATTTATGAAACAGTTAAACTAAAGTGTATTGTTATATTTTGTATATGTAGGTAAATATCGATGGAGAATAAGGTGTTGATGCTTGCTTACTAGCGTATGCAGATGAAGAGGTCACTGACATCCAACTGATGGCTGCCCACCTGTCTTCCTCCACTCCCTAGGTCTGCCAGCTACCCAGCATCTCTCCATGGCCTCCCATTGCCCCTTCCAAGACCGACTCCACTCTTGCCACGCCTCATCTTCCTCAACTCCTTCTGGTCTTTTCTTTTAGCTCCCCATTGGCCATGCTTGCTACTGCTGGCCAACCAGCCATCGGCACCGTCACAACTGCTTCATACGTAGTTAGTTTTGAGAAATGTAGCTCCTGCATGTTCCTCACACTTGTATGTTCTCCTTCACTTATCACATACATTCTGCAGTGCAACCTGCCAGCATATTGGATCAATAAAAAAGTTGGAAAATACAATACATTTCCTTTAATATAACTATATATGATAAATTTGTGACTTTGTTTTCAGATAATTAGCTTTGTCATCAACCCATTGCTGTGCACAAACTATTCTTGTTCATTTACATTGTCATATATAGAGAAATAGCCACATATTCATTCAGAATCTGTGTGAGTGGGTAGCTACTGGAGCAGGCCAACTAGCTTCTGTCAAGCTAATTTTTCAAACGTCAAACTGGTAGTCATTCAGCACCGAAAATCGACTTTATTAAAAAAACAATTGAATCTATCTAGTGACACTATTAGTAAAACATTGTAATGAGCAATTGTATATTTTCCTTACTTCAGATGATTGACTTTGTTAGCACATCAAATCTGCAAAAGTAAGACTCCAGATCCACTCTCCTGATCGTGGTCTAAAATTGCCTCAGGAAAATGGGGATTTTGCTCCGTCACATTTAGGGCCTGAATAAAACAAGTTCCCGCCGATAATGCACTAAGCAATTATATCAATTTGTAGCTTATGTCGTCTAGTAATCATGGCAGTTTTGAGATTTAAAATATGCGATTGGACCGCAGAAATATTAAGAGTAAAACCATCGGAATTAGGATTC
>JACXGI010005012.1:0-49785 GCA_016801175.1 Esox masquinongy | reverse complement strand
CACCTGGTACAGAGGTGGGCATCATTAACGTTCAGGATAGAGACTCTGGGAACAACCGACAGGTCCGCTGCTCCATCCTGCAAAACGTTCCTTTTAAGCTGGTACCGTCGATCAAAAACTACTATTCTCTGGTGACCACGGGTGAACTGGACCGTGAACTAGTAGCTGATTACAACATTACAATCGCTGCCACCGACGAAGGCTCTCCGCCTCTGTCCTCCTCTAAAACTGTTCACTTATATATATCTGACATCAACGACAACCCACCTATGTTCATGGAAACGTCTTATGGTGCACATGTTACTGAAAATAACAAGGCTGGTTCCTCTGTTTGTTCAGTTACTGCTAGAGACCCAGACTGGAGACAGAACGGGACAGTGATTTATTCACTTTTACCAGGTGATGTGAATGGTGTCTCAGTGTCCTCTTTGTTATCTGTTAATGGAGACACAGGGGTGATCCACGCTGTGAGGTCGTTTGATTATGAACAGTTCAGAAGCTTTAAAGTCCACATGCAGGCCAGAGACAACGGTTCTCCACAACTCAGCAGCAACGTCACCGTCAATGTCTTCATAACGGATGCGAATGACAACTCTCCTCAGATACTATATCCCGCCCCGGAGGTGAACTCCTTCATGACAGAGCTTGTGCCAAAAGCTGCACATGGGGGCTCCCTTGTTTCCAAGGTGATTGCGGTGGACGCGGACTCCGGTCAGAATGCCTGGCTGTCCTATCATATAGTTAAATCCACTGATCCGGGACTTTTCACTATTGGTCTTTACAGCGGAGAGATCAGGACACAGCGGGACATTTCTGAATCTGATAGCATGAAACAGAACCTTATTGTGGCAGTGAAAGATAATGGACAGCCGTCTCTCTCTGCCACCTGTTCCATGTATTTACTAGTTTCCGATAACTTGGCTGAAGTTCCAGAACTGAAAGATCTATCTTCTGATGAGACTAATTCCAAACTCACCTCTTATCTGATCATTGCGCTGGTGTCCGTTTCTACCTTTTTCCTGACTTTCATTATTGTCGTCCTGGCTGTGAGGTATTGCCGCAGGAGAAAACCCAGACTTTTGTTTGAGGGAGCAGTCACCATCCCCAGCGCCTATCTCCCTCCCAACTATGCAGAAATGGACGTCACAGGAACTCTCCGTAGCGCTTACAATTATGACACATACCTGACAGCCGGTTCACGCACAAGTGACTTTAAGTTTGTCAGGTCTTACGATGACAACACATTTCCCAACGACCAGACTCTGAGAAACACTTCAACCAACTTGTCTGAAGAACTTGAGGATTCCAACCGGTCCTTAGAGGTAGGCCTTTGGTGCATGACAATTATGAGATTTGGTCTCTCTTTTATCATAGAACATAAGCTAACCCTAACCCTTTAAAATGCTTTGTATAACAAAACAGGTCTCAAAATCAAGTTTGATTTGATGGTCTTCACTGGATAACAGTCAGAAATATTCCTTTTCAGTTTTCAGTGCAACCTTCACCTTACATGCACTGGTAGTGGATAAGTCCCTTTTAGCTGTAATACAGTTCATTGGTTGGATGACATGAACAAACAGTACTGTACAAACATACAGTACATGTTGACATCCACACCAGCAGCATGCATACATTCTTACATAAACATAATGTGATATACACATCAAACAACAGCCTAAATGTAGGTTAAGTTTGTTCAATCTCTTTCAGGCAGTTGACTAATGCACTTTGGCATTAGTTGTTGTGAGAGGCCTGTAGGTCCCTTGATGTTACCCTGGGGTTCTTAAGGCTATGAGCCTCTTTCGGTTAGCTCTTGGATTGAATTTGGTGGGACACCCTGTCCGGTGTAGATTGCCATGTGGTCTGGAATTATCTCCATTTGTAGATGTTCTGTTTGACAGTGGAATGGTGTGCTTTGAATTGCTTTAAAATGTCTTTGTGATCCCTCACAGAGTAATGGGCATCAATGATTTTTCTTCTTTCTTCTAAGGTAGTTATTTTGATCTTGGCATGATGTTTCCTCACACCCTATGATTAAGACAAAACCAGATCACATTTCTAATCCTAATGTAAGGCTGGACCTTCCTGAACAACTCTCTAATGATTTAATAATAATGTCAACCTGTTTTGATGCCTGTGATTGTAATTTTAGCCTATTTATGTTATGGGTGAACTTATTTTTTTCCTCACTATTAAATTAAATTTCAATTAATTTTTATTGCGTAAATGGTTTTAGAGATGAATGCATGTTTGATTACTAGATTCTTAAAGAAAGAAATTAAACTATTGATCCATATGTGTGGAATATGGGCTTTGGGGGAAATAAATATTACAATCTATTTGGCTACATTTCATTCCTAATGAAGAGGAGAGATTTTTATACAGATTCACACAACTGGAATACTGTATTCCTGTGAAAAAAGGTTGTGTTGTAATATTTTTTTTTAAATAGGTTCTTTTATATTTCATTAGGGCAAAACAATTCTAAAATTTGAAAGGGGAAATGACAAAATTTAGAAGCCTTTCTATACCTTGAAGACACAGCATGTTTGCACTTCCTGTGTACAGGAAAAAACATAAAATAGCAGGATGATTAGGCTATATTAAAATATGGCATCTGCAATGACACCAGTGGTCTTACAAACAATTATACAGATATACAGTTGTGCTCATAAGTTTGTATACCCTGGCAGAAATTGGGAAATTTTGGCATTGATTTTGAAAATATGACTGATCATGCAAAATAACTGTCTTTTGTTTAAGGATAGTGATCATATGAAGCCATTTATCATCACATAGTTGTTTGGTTCCTTTTTAAATCATAATGATAACAGAAATCACCCAAATGGCCCTGATCAAAAGTTTACATACCCTTGAATGTTTGGCCTTCTTACAGACACACAAGGTGACACACACAGGTGAAAATGGCAATTAAAGGTCAATTTCCCACACCTGTGGCTTTTTAAATTGCAATTTGTCTCTGTGTATAAATAGTCAATGAGTTTGTTAGCTCTCACGTGGATGCACTGAGCAGGCTAGATACTGAGCCATGGGGAGCAGAAAAGAACTGTCAAAAGACCTACGTAACACGGTAATGCAATTTTATGAAGATGGAAAAGGATATAAAAAGATATCCAAAGCCTTGCAAATGCCAGTCAATACTGTTCAATCACTTATTAAGAAGTGGAAAATTCGGGGATCTCTTGATACCAAGCCAAGGTCAGGTAGACCAAGAACGTTTTCAGCCATAACTGCCAGAAGAATTGTTTGGGATACAAAGAAAACCCACAGGTAAACCTCAGGGGAAATACAGGCTGCTCTGGAAAAAGACGGTGTGGTTGTTTCAAGGAGCACAATATGACGATACTTGAACAAAAATTAACTGCATGGTTGAGTTGCCGGAATGAAGCTTACTGCGCCAGTGCCACAAAAAAGCCTGGTTACAATATGCCCGACAATACCTTGACACGCCTCACAGCTTCTGGCACACTAATTTGGAGTGACGAGACCAAAATAGAGCTTTATGTTCACAACCATAAGCACTATGTTTGGAGAGGAGTCAACAAGGCCTATAGTGAAAAGAATACAATCCCCACTGTGAAGCATGGTGGTGCCTCACTGATGTTTTGGGGGTGTATGAGCTTTAAAGGCACGGGCAATCTTGTGAACATTTATGGCAAGATGAATGTAGCCTTTTATCAGAAAATACTGGCAGACAATTTGCATTCTTCTGCACGAAACATGTGCATGGGACGCTCTTGGACTTTCCAGCACGACAATGACCCTAAGCACAAGGCCAAGTTGACCCTCCAGTGGTTACAGCAGAAAAAGGTGAAGGTCCTGGAGTGGCCATCACAGTCTCCTGACCTTAATATCTTCGAGCCACTCTGGGGGAGATCTCAAACGTGCGGTTCATGCAAGACGACCAAAGACTTTGCATGACCTGGAGGCATTTTGCCAAGACGAATGGGCAGCTATACCACCTGCAAGAATTCTGGAATGGGCAGCTATACCACCTGCAAGAAAACTATTACAAAAGACTGCACATTATCATTGATTCTAAAGGGGGCAATACACTGTATTAAGAACTAAGGGTATGCAGAATTTTGAACAGGGGTCATTTCATTATTTTCTTTGTTGCCATGTTTTGTTTTATGATTGTGCCATTCTGTTATAACCTACAGTTGAATATAAATCCCATAAGAAATAAAAGAAATGTGTTTTGCCTGCTCACTCATGTTTTCTTTATAAATGGTACATACAGTGGATATAAAAAGTCTACACACCCCTGTTAAAATGCCAGGTTCTTGTGATGTAAAAGAATGAGACAAAGGTAAATCATGTCAGAACTTTTTCCACATTTAATGTGACCTATAACGTGAACAATTATAGGTCACATTAAAAGTGGAAAAAGTTCTGACATGATTTATCTTTGTCTCATTCTTTTACATCACAAAAACATGGCATTTTAACAGGGGTGTGTAGACTTTTTATATCCACTGTATATTACCAATTCTCCAAGGGTATACAAACTGTATAGCACAACTGTAGTAGCCTAAATAAGGATTGTCCAAATGGTGTGGAAGCCAAAAATGCTCAAAACCCCATTTAAAATAATGTACTCCTGGCCTAGGGTGGTGTAGAGGTCTAGAGGTCCATTGGGTGGTGTAGGGGTCCCATGGTTGGTTTAGAGGTCCCTAGGCTGGTGCAGAGGCCCCTACGTTGATGTAGATGTCCCTAGGGTGGTGCAGAGGCCCCTAGGTTGATGTAGATGTCCCTAGGGTGCCGCAGAGGCCCCTAGGTTGATGTAGATGTCCCTAGGGTGCCGCAGAGGCCCCTAGGTTGATGTAGATGTCCCTAGGGTGGTGCAGAGGCCCCTAGGTTGATGTAGATGTCCCTAGGGTGGTGCAGAGGTCCCTAGGCGTCCCTGTGTGTTGGCTCCAATCTGGCCCACAGCTCTTTCAGCAAGAACTCTATCCTCGACCTTTTACTACTTTCCTGTCCAATAAGGCATGAAATGCTGAACATGTATATTTTAAATAATCATAATTTAGTCATTGTCATTTTATTAATTTATTAATTCTTTTGCTTTTCAAATAATAGGTATCTGTAAATTTAAGACAATGGACTAGCTTTAACCATTGGAAAACAAGAATGAGACAATCGTAAAATGCTTTCTGGTGGTTTGATTTGTAATTGGGTTATATTCTGTTTGAGATTTCTCAAATGGCTGGATGTCTTTGTCAATTCCCCCAAAATTTGGAACACATTTGATTTAAGATTATATTGTTTTTCACAAACATTTGCTTTGCATTTTAAAACAATATACAGGACACAAAAAGCTATGACAAATACATTTTCAAATACATTAATTAAGGCATAATTAAATACTTCACATTACAGATGAGCTATCACATAATCAATCAGCAGTGCAGACCACTCATTGAGACACAGCAAGCCAAATTCTTTAACTGACACTTTGCTTATTTCATTTGATTAACTGGGGATAAATGAGTAATTAGCATAGAAAAAGCATTATCCTGTGAATCATTTTGACAGTGGAATGTGATAACACGGACGTAAAACTTCATGTAAAAACATTTTAGAAATAATGATGGAATGTTGCTATGTTATTCATCTCTGCTGTTTTTAGCACCCGATTTCACATTGTTGCTTTTTGTAAAGAATAACGGATTTGGATCAGATGGTATAGTTACAGTTTTAATGTTCCATTCTTGCGAGACACATTCACTGGTATGTAGACCAATTTGTTTCTATTCGAGTAATTTCACAATGTAAGGGTCTACAATCTAGCGATGAAACAGACTTTGTTATCCTTCTCTTGGTAACTTTTGTGAAAAAAGATAGAAAGGAGTATTGATGTAGTATATGTGACAAACACCCAGGCATCTAGGTTTGCATACCAGCACCAGGTCAATTCCTCATTCAGATCCCACAGCGAAACACCACAAACAAAGTAAGTATGTCCATGTATATTTTATTACAATAGTTTGCTAAAACACCAAATAGGGGAGACCAGGGATGGTTGTCACACTTTTCACTCTTGCCAGTATTTCTCAGCACCAGTAAATTACAGAGTACTAATTTCAGTATTGGTCCAAAGTTTAAGGTCTTGGGTATGAATCAATATCACTTTTATCAGCATAACATGTTTTAACATGAAGTAATAAGCCATGAATTACACTCTGAGAAAGTGTGTCAACTTTCTCAGTGTAATATTCCAATAGTCTTGTCGCTGTAATATTCCAATGAGATGTGCAACAAGAAATTAAGATTTTTTTTTACCTAGACATACCAAATATATTGAAATGCCTTTAACACAATTTGTAATGTGTTATTCTATAAAGTTGCTGCGCTGTGTTTAAATCCCATTGTTTTTAATTGGATGTTTATTTACAGATAATCCACAGACAGAGGCAGGCATAGAAATATTAAGGCTTTTAATAAAGCAAAACATTATCCATCAGTCAAGAAAACTGTCTGAAACAGGAACTATAAAATGTAGCAAAACGTTTATAACTTATGAGTGTGTAGGTTTGTTTGTGAATATTGTGTTTGTGAAAAATTAGTAATCTTGTATAATCTTAGTCAGAATCACAGGAATCACAGTTTTGACAGGTGTAATTAGATAAGGTGTAAGGGGTGCACTTTGTGTGCCCAATTCTTGCACATAATGCACTTCAGCCATGTTTCTTTGGGTCGGCTGTTAGAAAAGGGCCCTGCCACAGTGTGACAACCAGCCCCATCTGAACTCTTGAATTAGAAACCACATGGCTTGACCTAGCATCTGATAAATATACTGAAACTATAGCTATTCCCTTCCATTCTTAAATAAAAGTTACTAGAGATATGCTAAACGTACAAAGTTACAGAAGACATTTTATATAATATTATATTTACTTTTACCCATCAAAATGAGAAATTACACCAAGATTTTTAGCTCTCTATACAAACTGACAATACGAACAACCTCATACAAAGAGGTCACATTTGATGAGAAATATTTTACATAGTGCCCCCTAGTTTGGCGGTAATAACCAACCCGTGTGACAACCAACCCCGGTCTCCCTTACTAAATTGCTAAAAAAAAAGATATAACTACAAAATCATAAAAGTTCAATACAAAGTGGCAGCAAGTGGTTCGGTTGATCACTCAGTCCTTTACTGGCGTCTTGACGATGTAGAACTCTCAGTCTAGTCCGTCCTCAGAGCTCTTAGTTCCGGCATCCGTTACGTACGGCCAAATGGCAGCTCCTGCGAAAACCCTTTTCCGTCCGGGTATGCTGGGATGTCGGATAACGTGCCTATGCGAGAGGGAATAGAAGTGGTATGAATAACAATTTAATCAACGTGTTATCTCTGCTAGTAGACTGAATCTCCGCTGTCAAAGATAGCACTTCCCTCTAGGAAGATGCTAGGGTGCGTTGTATATTGGGGATTGGCTTGGGTGCTGGATCCCGGTCAACTGCCCATAGGTTTTTATGGTCGCTCCGAACCCACTCTGCTTCGTCCGTTTCGTTTGCTTAACGTTTCTTCGCTCCCCTTTTCTCCACGTGATTGTCTCTCTTTATATACCCTCTTTTAGGGGCAATGGGGCATGTCTCGCTCATTTTAGGTTGAATGAGAGAAAGCCAGGCGATGTAATTGGCTAGGCGCAGCTGTACTCAATGTCAAATTAATGCACTTAATTACTACACACACAACAACATAACAGCACGGCAAACGTCATGCAATAATAAAATACATACACAAAAAATCCACACATAAAAACCTCAAAGTATAAAAACACCAGTAGCACTGCACACCATAAAACACCCAAATCCCTAATGTACAACCCCCATTAATTGTAGGCTAAAACTGAGTGTGGCACCTTTGACATGTGTAATATTTGCTGATTACTCACAGTGTCGCTGTTCACCATATGTTTGGATAGATCTAGTTCTCCAACCACTGGTGTTGTTACTGCTGCCATTTAGCTGCCGAAAATATTTAAAACGGTCAGAATCATAGCTCATTTTGTGGACTTTATTTTCGTCATATTCCATATATTTGTTCAATAAGATTTGTTTACATTGTAATATCTTGGCTCTATGGTGTCTTGCTGTTTAATACCAGGATGGAACACAACGGAGTATCGGTAACCCCTCTGGTGTGCGGCTTTGCTTTCTTTCTTTTGCTTCATTCCGCCTATGGAGACGTGAGCTATGCTGTTCCCGAGGAAATGAAACGCGGACTTGTGATTGGAAATATTGCCAAGGATCTCGGCCTGGAAGTGGGAAAACTATCTGTTCGTAAGGCCCGCATTGATGGCGAAGGGATCCGTAGACGTTATTGTGACTTAGATATGAATACTGGAGATTTGATTGTTGCCGAAAGGATTGATCGAGAAGGTCTTTGTGGAGAAAAGGTTTCTTGTCTCCTAAGGTTCGAACTGGTCCTGGAAGGTCCATTAGAGTTGCATGGTATATCACTTCAAATACAAGACATCAATGATAATGCGCCTATATTTCCCAAAGATGTAATCAAGATAGACATCAGAGAATCTGCTGACAAAGGAGCTCGTTTTCGTGTGAACGAGGCCCATGATGCAGACATAGGACAAAATGCAGTGCAAAGCTATACATTACAGAGGAATGAGCATTTTGTTCTGAACGAACTTTCAAATGCAGACGGTGGGAAAAATGGAGAATTAGTGTTAGAAAGAGAGCTAGATCGCGAGGAGCAGAACGAGTTGAGACTATTACTGACAGCTGTAGACGGAGGCACTCCGCAGAGATCAGGTACAGTAATCATACACGTTACTGTCCTGGATGCTAACGATAATGCCCCAGTATTTGACCAGGCGGTTTATAAAGCCAGTCTGCCTGAAAACTCTCCTTTAGATACTGTAGTGGTTACGGTGAGGGCAACGGATGCAGATGAGGGAGCAAATGGGAAAGTGATGTATGAATTCAGTCGTATTTCTGATTCAGCCAGACATATATTCGATCTAAGCCAGATAACCGGAGAAATAAAGCTTAATGGCCCTTTAGACTTTGAGGAAGAATACACGTATGAAATGCGCGTAGAAGCAAAAGATGGATATGGACTTACATCAGATGCCAAAGTCATTATAGACATCACAGATGTAAATGACAACGCACCTATGATATATATTAAGTCTCTGACTAACCCCACCCCTGAGAACGCGTCTCCTGGTACAGAGGTGGGCATCATTAATGTGCAGGATAGAGACTCCGACAATAACCGACAGGTTAACTGCTTCATTCAGCAAAATGTTCCTTTTAAGCTGGTGCCATCTATCAAAAACTACTATTCTCTGGTGACCGCGGGTGAACTGGATCGAGAACTTGTGTCTGATTACAACATTACAATCACTGCCACAGACGAGGGCTCTCCTCCTCTGTCCTCCTCAAAAAGTGTTCAGTTATCTGTGTCTGACGTTAACGACAACCCACCTGTGTTTGAGGCACAATCATATAGCGCCCACCTGAAAGAGAATACTAAACCTGACCTCTCCGTGTGTTCGGTTAAAGCTCAGGACCTAGACTGGAGACAGAACGGCACAGTGATTTATTCGCTTTTACCAGGTGACGTGAACGGTGTCTCGGTGTCTTCTTTGCTATCTGTTAACGGAGACACTGGGGTGATCCACGCTGTGAGGTCGTTTGATTATGAACAGGTCAGGAGCTTTAAAGTCCACGTGCAGGCCAGAGACAATGGTTCTCCTCCACTCAGCAGCAACGTCACGGTCAGTGTTTTAATAACGGATTTGAATGACAACTCTCCTCAGATACTATACCCCTCCCCGGATGGGAACTCCTTCATGACTGAGCTTGTCCTCAAAGCTGCGCACGGGGGCTCTCTTGTGTCCAAGGTGATAGCGGTGGACGCGGACTCCGGTCAGAACGCCTGGCTGTCCTATCATATAGTCAAATCCACTGATCCTGGACTTTTCACTATTGGTCTTCACAGCGGAGAGATCAGGACACAGCGGGACATTTCTGAATCTGACAACATGAAACAGAACCTCATTGTAGCAGTGAAAGATAACGGACAGCCCCCTCTCTCGGCAACATGTGCGGTGTATTTACTGATTTCTGATAACTTTGCTGAAGTTCCAGAACTGAAAGATGTATCTTACGATGATAGCAACTCTAAACTCACCTCTTATCTGATCATCGCGCTGGTGTCCGTCTCCACCTTCTTCCTCACCTTCATTATTGTCATCCTGGCAGTGATGTATTGCGACAGGAGAAAGCCCAGACTTTTGTTTGACGGAGCGGTCGCTATCCCCAGCGCATATCTCCCACCAAATTATGCAGATGTGGATGGCGCGGGAACTCTCCGTAGCGCTTACAATTGTGACGCGTACTTGACTGCAGGGTCACGCACCAGTGAATTCAAGTTTGTCAGATCTTACGATGACAACACGCTGCCCTCAGATCAGACCCTAAGAAAAACTCCAACTGATTTTGTAGAAACCTTTGACGATTTTGAGGGGTCCCAAGAGGTAGGTTTGAACTGTAAATGTAAAGAAACTAAGTGTATGTCTGGAGCTCTCTCTCCCTCTCTCTCTCTCTCTCTCTCTCATATATATATATTCCATAGAAACTGTTATACAATTATATACAATTAAGGCCGGACGAATATTTAGCCCATTCCTGAACTAAAATATCAAGATCATTCGAGATTTTCCATTGAGAATGCTTTTTATGTTTGCTCTGTGTCCGTATAAGACTCTTAGTTCTGCAGCATTGTAGACTACAATAATCTTATTGTTATTGTAGGACTAATGAATGTTGTTATTAATTAATTTGCACCTTGGTTGGTTTAGCGTCTCAAGCTGCTACCATATTCATAATGACTTGAACAGTCAACATGAATTGGTTGTGTTTTTGATGCAATGAATCATGTAAAAAGTATGTGCAGGATAGAGACTCCGACAATAACCTTATTGTTGTTATTAATCCAAATGAAGATTTTTGAATCCCCCCGCAATTAAATAAAACATATTAATGCCAAAACGGTAGCCATGTGGTTTGAGTGGCGGATTTGAGTGTGCATAATTTGAGTATGCGTTTTCAGTTGTGACGGTTTCGTCGGGTTTGCTTTTTTGTTTTATTTCAAAAGTAGGCTTCTTAGTGTTTGGAATGCTGGAGTTGAGGCGTTTTTGGAAAGTAGTTAGATAATAAATACTGAATGTTTTGAGCTTCTATTAATGTGATTAAAGAAGCGGTGTGACAGTGAATCGCAGCTCAAGGCATGGCATTGTCCATGGTTCTGAAAATATTCAATTTGACAATTTTTGTCGGGTTGTTACTGTAATCACATTAGTTCTTGTATTGTATTTCTTTTTTATTTCAGTGATGCGTGATTCTTTTCAGAAATACCAGAACTATAAATATGTGTAAACGTAGACCTACTTTCCCGCGCGTGTGTGTAATATTATGTATTATTCTTACCCCAAATCTTGTTTCAGATGAAGTAGTGTTTTAAGGTTCCTTTCAATTCCATACTTTATTTTCATTATTTTCTGTTCGTTTACTGATCTTCTTACAGATTGAGAGTCACATCATTATGAGAGTGATATCACACAAACACTCTTATTACTGCTTTCCACGCGTTGTTGTTGTGGATTGTATAGGCTATATATATGTATATATGTATATATATATATATATGGAATAATTTACTTTAATGTCTGATTTGTTGTCAGGACTCACTGTGTGGCTGTTCACCTGTGTTTTTATAGATTGTTATCCATCCATTTTGTTTTGTTTCAGGGCTCCTGAGCTAGGTTGCCATTGAGCTACAGAAAACATTTGAAACGGACAACATATTAGGTTTAGCCTATATATTTTTAATCAGGCGCCTCATATTTTTTGGATTTACTATTTCTATACTATAGTTTACATTCCTGTAGTTTGCTTTTACATACCAAGGATGGGGTGAAATGCACTCTGTGAATGGCTTAGTAAGCTGCTGCTTGGTTTACTTCTAAGGGTTTATTCCGCATGTGGAGACTGAGCAATTCTTTTCCCGAGGAGATGAAACGAGGAGCTATGCTTGGAAATGCACCAAAGAAGTTAGTTCTGGAATGTAAGAAACTGATCGCTCGAAAGGCTCGCAATTATAGGCTATAAGGGAACGGAAAACGTTATCAGTACTCAGACTTACGTCTCAGTACTGAGACTTGTGTCTACAATTGTGACACTTTTGTCTGAGTACTGAGGATTAGGTTGTTTCGAACAGGATTGTCAGGGACGAGTAATGGGAAGACAATGTTTCGTGTATTCTTAAATTCCACATGGTTATTTCCGATATTTTATAGGTGCATTGTATATCACTCGTGTTTAAGAATGTGAGTGATATCTCATCCATTTTGCCAAAGGATTCAATTAAATAGGAAATTAGTGAGTTGGCAGACAGAAGAAGCCTTTCCGATTTCTCGTTACGACTTAAGTGAACAAAATAATATGGTTCAATGTACGTTGTCTTGGGTGATTTCTAGTATGTACTCGCTGTGTCGCTGTTCACCAGCTATGTTTGGTCAGTCCAGTTCTACGCCCACTTGTTATAATAATGCTCAGGTTTCCGGATGCCATTTAGCTGCCAGAAATATTGATGACGGCAAGTTTGCATTGTAGGCCTTTAGGGCTACATTTGGTTGCTTTAAACAACTCGCTTCCTTGTGAAAAATTACCAACTCTTTCTTTACATGTTACAATATACGTAAATAGTCTCTGTTTCTAAAACATTATGGGACACAAAGGATTTTTTGAGATCTGCGGCTTTGCTTTCTTTCTTCTTATGCTGCATTCGGTCTATGGAGACGTGAGCTACTCTTTTCCGGAGGAGATGAAACGCGGATATGTGATTGGAAATTTAGCCAAGGATCTCGGACTGGAAGCGAGCAGACTGTCCGCGCGTAAGGCCCATATTGATAATGAGGAATATAGCAAATCTCTTTGTGATATTAATCTGAATAACGGGGATCTCATTGTTGCGGAAAGAATTGACCGGGAGGAGCTTTGTGGAGAAAAAGCTTCTTGTATTCTTAGATTCGAATTGGTCCTAGAAAATCCATTAGAGTTGCATAGTATATCATTTAAAATCGAGGACATTAACGATAATTCACCAATTTTCTCCAAAGATTCTATAACATTTGAAATTCAAGAATCTGCAGTCAAAGGGGCTCGATATCGTATAAATGCTGCTCATGACGCAGATATTGGACAAAATCGAGTTCAAAGCTACACATTACAAAATAACGACCATTTTGTTTTGAGTGTTCAAACCAATACGGTTGGTAGTAAATACAGTGAGTTAGTGCTAGACAAGGAACTGGACCGTGAACAAAAGGAGGAAATACAATTATTTCTTACAGCTGTAGACGGAGGCACTCCACGAAGATCAGGTTCTGTAGTCATACACGTCACTGTACTGGATGTTAACGATAATGCCCCAGTGTTTAGCCAGGCGGTATATAAAGCCAGTCTACCTGAAAACTCTCCTGTAGATACTGTAGTGTTGACAGTGAGTGCTACCGATGCAGACAAGGGAGGGAATGGCGATGTGAAGTATGAATTCAGTCGAATTTCTGACAGAGCTAGGAAAATATTTAATTTGGATCCAAAATCTGGACACGTGTTGGTTATTGGAGATATAGATTACGAAAAGGAGTCAAGATATGAAATGCTTATAGAGGGAAAAGATGGATTTGGCCTATCCTCCGATACTACATTAATAATAGACATCACTGACGTAAATGACAACGCTCCAGTGATATATCTGAAATCTTTGACTAACCCCATACCTGAGAATGCATTCCCTGGTACAGAGGTGGGCATCATTAACGTTCAGGATAGAGACTCTGGGAATAACAGACAGGTCCGCTGCTCCATTCAGCAAAATGTTCCTTTTAAGCTGGTGCCATCTATTAACAACTACTATTCTCTGGTGACCACGGGAGACCTGGACCGTGAACTAGTGTCTGATTACAACATTACAATCACTGCCACCGACGAGGGCTCTCTGCCTCTGTCCTCCTCTAAAACTGTTCAGTTATTTGTATCTGATGTCAACGACAACCCACCTGTGTTTGACGAACAATTTTATAGCGCCCATCTGACTGAAAATAACAAACCTGGATCATCTGTGTGTTCAGTTACTGCTCGAGACCCAGACTGGAGAGAAAACGGCACAGTGATTTTTTCGCTTTTACCAGGTGACGTGAACGGCATCTCAGTGTCCTCTTTGTTATCAGTTAACGGAGAAACAGGGGCGATCAGCGCTGTGAGGTCGTTTGATTATGAACAGTTTAGGAACTTTCAAGTCCATGTGATGGCCAGAGACAACGGTTCTCCTCCACTCAGCAGCAACGTCACCGTCAGTGTGTTAATAACAGATGTAAATGACAACTCTCCTCAGATACTATACCCCGCCCCGGAGGTGAACTCCTTCATTACTGAACTGGTCCCTAAAGCTGCGCTCCTGGGCTCTCTGGTTTCCAAGGTGATAGCGGTGGACGCGGACTCCGGCCAGAACGCCTGGCTGTCCTATCATATAGTTAAATCCACTGATCCGGGACTTTTCACTATTGGTCTCCACAGCGGAGAGATGAGGACACAGCGGGACATTTCTGAATCTGATTTCATGAAACAGAACCTTATTGTATTAGTGAAAGACAACGGACAGCCGTCTCTCTCTGCCACCTGTGCCATGTATTTACTGATTTCTGATAACTTGGCTGAAGTTCCAGAACGGAAAGATCTATCTTCTGAGAACATTTCTAATCTCACCTCTTATCTGATCATTGCGCTGGTGTCAGTCTCCACCTTTTTCCTCACCTTCATTTTTGTCATCTTGGCATTGAGGTTTTGCCGCAGGAGGAAGCCCAGATTGTTGTTTGACGGAGCGGTTGCGATCCCCAGCGCGTATCTCCCTCCCAACTACGCAGAGATGGACGTCTCAGGAACTCTTCGTAGCACTTACAATTATGACACATACCTGACAACCGGTTCACGCACCAGTGACTTTAAGTTTGCCAGATCTTACAATGACAACTCATTTCCCGGCGACCAGACCCTGAGAAAAACTCAAGCCGACTTTGCTGAAGAACATGACGATTCCAAGGGCTCCCCAGAGGTACGGCTCAGTTTTCTATGGTCATGAGGTTGATATTTTTATTAATCTCACCATGATTCAGACGTAGTGTGTCAGTACGTTAGGCGCGATTGTTTTTGAACAGGCCGATTAATTTAGACGGAGGGACTATAATAGTTGTTGTAACGTAGCGTTCACAATGTCCAGCGGGTATTCACCTCCCAGTTGCCCATAGATCGATGAGTTGGCAATTTCCTTAGCACATATTTATAAAGCATAACCTTGGACTGTGTCGCGCACCAGTGAATTCAATTTCGTATGATTTTCCAATGACAACCCATTTTCATTGGACTCGTTGACAAGTTTAGAAAAATGAAAACAACATATTCTGCCTTTTTTGAAGAACTTCAAGATTCTGAGCGACAAGTAGATTTAGGTCATTATTGTAACTCACAATTTACTATAGAGTGTTACCTGCGAGTGTTTTAGATACCTGCAATTAGCTTTTTGTAGCGTAATTTTGTTCATGATATCCCTATTCCCATGGCAATATCCTTAATTGTGTTTCCTCTTCTTAAAACAAACATTGTCCAAATATATATTTATTCCCATTCAAAAGCCTCATATTACATGGATATCTCTAATAATACAATATTTAGTTTGAAATCTAGTATTTTGTGGGTCTTTTTTTGCAGAATTGCGTTCTTTATAGTTTTGATGTAACTAAAATATTTTAAATAGGTTTGCAGGCGTAGTTAGATGACATTTCACATGAAAAGGCAGAGTGTCGCTGTCCGTGGTGCTGAGATGTGCATCCTAATCGCTGCAAGGACTTTTTCTTAATAATACATAATATGACTATTCTTGTCTGTCGGAGGTCTTTCCCTTACAATTGTCAGTTCTAGTTATTTATATTTAGTAATCTAGCGGAAGTTCCTATACAGCGATGACCTAGTAAATGCATACATCTTAAGATAGCTGTGTCAACCGCAGCTCAATAGGATACGCTTAAAGATTAAGATCCGCTTCCCCAGTGCAAATATCCTGTCCTTTTTATCACATTTTTTAGGCGTAAACATACCTATTTTATAATGTAATTTTACAAAATCTACGATTTTAATAATATTTTTTTAATATTAAATGCATATAAGTCTCGCTCTTTATCAGTTGTTGTGTACATACTTTTATTCAACTGTTGTCGTTCAGAAAGCTCTGGTGCCATTTAAACAGCTACATTTCCCATTAGTTGTTTTTTTTGACATCAAGTGTTGTTATAATTATAATAATTTTGTGCAATAGCATTTTTACCTCAAATCTTTAGAGGCCTATTTTTTATAAAGCGTTTGACTGTTGGAAATATGAGGCACAAATGATTATCAATGAACAGATATGGGATGTACAATGTAATTAACTATGTACTAGTGAATGGAGGGAGGATTAACCCTGAAGCTACATACATATTTTACATAAACTATATCGACTTCAAACGGGTCACTTTGAGCCCGAGAACCTACTAAGACAAATGAACACATTATTTACTTCTTATCAAAACATAATTGAATATGCAATACATATTATCTAAAATGAAAACAACCACATCATATTGTTCTAGAAGAATTTTAATTTGAATATCTTGTAAAAGAGATGTATACTTTTCCTTTATAATTCAGTTTTTAGATTTGTGAAGACTTTATTTCATGTGTAATGTTTGTGGTGATAAAGACTGGACTTAAGACTTAACCCATCGTATAACACCAGATTTTTTTTAACCTGATACACATGTGTAGACCCTTTTAGACTGTGTGTTTGTTTTTATACTACTGAGTTAAAACAAAATGAGTTTATACTTAAATCCCTTAAAAACCAAAAGAAACACATTCAGTATTTAGTTAACCACTTATTTCACTGGTGTATTAAAATTATTTTCACATGGTAAAGCAGATGTCAACGCCTAATATACCTGTACATAATGAAACATTTGAGGAGAAACAAAATAACTAGTACAACAAACATTAATTAAACAACTGCTTTTAGGCCATCAATATACCGAAGTTTACATTATGTATCAGACCCTACACAAGCGCTTAGGTTACGTGAGGTGGAACCCATGAATCGTTGGTGCACATTACCAAAAGAATAACTTTGGAACGGGAAGTGTTTGCCAAGGCCGGGCTCCATGTATCCCGTGGCCAACCGTTATACCACCTTTAAACAGGATAACTGATAATCGTTTTATGCCTGCATCATTTTATAACTGTGACTTCTATCTCCACTGAAACCTAGATTCAAAGAGCGAATTTATTTTTATTTTTCGTGAGAATTCTGCATTGCAGTTGTAAAGTTCAAATGGTTCCCAGCCAGGGGTACTAGGACCCCTGGGGGTACTTGGCCTCTCCACAGGGGGTACTTGAAAACACTCATGACACCATAGACTTACTTGTGAAATTAACATGAAGGGGTACTTCAGGGGTGCTCCATGCAGTGCAAAATCTTTTTTGGAGGGGGGGGGGGGGGTACAGAGGTTGGGGGCCACTGGTATAGTTGAATAAAATACAGCACATGCAGCTCCGGAAAAAATTAAGAGACCACTGCACAGTTTTCTTTCCTTTCCAAAAAAGTTGAAAATGAAAGTTTTGAGTGAGGAACAGAAGTGTTCAATTTGCAGTGGTCTCTTAATTTTAACCCTCCTGTTCCTCAATCAAAACCTTCCTTTTCGACTTTTTTGGAAAGGAAAGAAAAAGGTGCAGTGGTCTCTTTTTTCCGGAGCAGTATACCATTGGCAGATTTTGCATACTATCTGCATATTTTATGTGCGGTTATTTTGGTTAATAATAACGGTCATATGGTACTTGGCGGTCTATGCTGCGACTACGTGTGGCGTTCTGTTGTGTGCTTATGGTTGCCTTACTGGATACTTGATTCTGACTATATGACTTGAACTTAGATGTTTGTTTTTTTCATTTAATCTATGAGTTTCGCTTGAAAGTGTGCTTTGCATCTCATCAAATACAAAATGGGTCAGTATTTATTGTGATATCATTTGAAACATGCAATTTCTTAAGTGTACTCATAGTGACGCTGTTCACCGGCTGAACAAGGATACATTCCTCTCCACCCACTTTATGTTGACGAATTAAAAACTCTAAATCCCTCCCTGGGCTGCCGAAACCAGTGGAGACCATTCGATCCCGGGTTGCAGTTGTTTAATTGAAAACCATACGTTTAATTCTAAATGCTTGTAACCTAGTGATGCACATGACGGCAGCCTGATTTCTACACAGTTCTTATCATGGCGATGGAGCACAAAGGATTTTCTTCGACAGGCCAGTTCTGCGGCTTTGCTTTCTTTCTTCTGTTGCACTCCGCCTTTGGAGACGTGAGCTATTCTATTCCGGAGGAGATGAAACCCGAATCTGTGATTGGAAATATAGCTATGGATCTAGCAATGGAGGCGAGCAGATTGTCCGCTCGTAAGGCCCGTATTGATACAACAGGAAACCGTAAACATTATTGTGACGTAAAACTGAGTACGGGAGAATTAATTGTTGCTGAAAGGATTGACAGAGAGGGGCTCTGTGGGAAGAAGGCTTCGTGCGTTTTAAAACAAGAACTTGTATTGGAGAATCCTTTGGAGCTGCATCTTATCAGTCTTCATGTTCAAGATATTAATGACAATTCGCCGCAATTTAATGACGATATGATAGATATAGAAATACAAGAATCGGCAGTTAAAGGTGCTCGTTTCCGATTAGGGGAGGCTCATGATGCGGACATCGGACAGCACTCAGTCCAAAAATACACATTAGAAAGGAATGACAATTTTGTTTTGATTGTTGACAAGGATAATGTGGAGCTAGTTCTAGAGAAAGAACTTGATCGAGAACGAAGGCATGATCTTAAATTATTACTGACAGCTTTAGACGGAGGCACTCCACAGAGATCAGGTACAGTAGTCATACATGTCACTGTCCTGGATGCTAACGACAATGCCCCAGTTTTTAGCCAGGCGGTCTATAAAGCCAGTCTGCCTGAAAACTCTCCTTTTAATACTAAAGTTGTGACTGTGAGTGCGACAGATGCAGACGAAGGAGTGAATGGAGAAGTAACATTTGATTTCGGCCATGTTTCAGAGGAGGTGAAGAAAATATTTTCTATCGACCGTAAATCTGGAGATATAAGAGTAACTGGGACTATAGATTTTGAAGAAGTGTCCATATTTGAATTGCGCATCAAAGCAAAGGATGGTTTAGGTTTAGCCTCATACGCAGACGTCGTAATTGGCATCACAGATATAAATGACAACGCCCCAGAGATATATCTAAAGTCTCTGACTAACCCGATACTCGAGAACGCGTCCCCTGGTACAGAAGTGGGCATCATTAACGTGCAGGATATGGACTCTGAGAATAACCAACAGGTCCGCTGCTCCATTCCGCAAAACGTTCCTTTTAAGCTGGTGCCATCTATCAAAAACTACTATTCTCTGGTGACCACGGGCGAACTAGACCGTGAACTTGTGTCTGATTACAACATTACAATCACTGCCACCGACGAGGGCTCTCCGCCTCTGTCCTCCTCTAAAATTGTTCAGTTGTCTTTATCTGACGTCAACGACAACCCACCTGTGTTTGAGGAACAATCTTATAGTGCCCACATGACTGAAAATAACAAACCTGGTTCCTCCGTGTGTTCAGTTACTGCTCGAGACCCAGACTGGAGACAGAACGGCACAGTGATTTATTCGCTTTTACCAGGTGACTTGAACGGTGTCTTAGTGTCTTCTTTATTATCTGTTAACGGAGACACGGGGGTTATCCACGCTGTCAGGTCGTTTGATTACGAACAGTTCAGAAGCTTTAAAGTCCACGTGCAGGCCAGAGACAATGGTTCTCCTCCACTCAGCAGCAACGTCACCATCAATGTCTTCATAGCGGATGTGAATGACAACTCTCCTCAGATACTGTACCCCGCTCCGGAGGTGAACTTCTTCATGACGGAGCTTGTCCCCAAAGCAGCTTACGGAGGCTCTCTGATTTCCAAGGTAGTTGCAGTGGACGCGGACTCTGGCCAGAATGCTTGGCTGTCCTATCATATAGTTAAATCCACTGATCCGGGACTTTTCACTATTGGTCTTCACAGCGGAGAGATCAGGACACAGAGGGACATTTCTGAATCTGATAGCATGAAACAGAACCTTATTGTGGCAGTGAAAGATAACGGACAGCCGTCTCTCTCTGCCACCTGTTCCATGTATTTACTAGTTTCCGATAACTTGGCTGAAGTTCCAGAACTGAAAGATATATCTTCGGGTGAGAATAATCCCAGACTCACCTCTTATCTGATCATCGCCCTGGTGTCGGTCTCTACCTTTTTCCTCACCTTCATTATTGTCATCCTGGCGGTGAGGTTTTGCCGCAGGAGGAAGCCCAGACTGTTGTTTGACGGAGCGGTCACCATCCCCAGCGCATATCTTCCTCCTAACTACGCTGATGTGGATGGCGCGGGAACTCTTCATAGCGGTTACAATTATGACGCTTACCTGACGACGGGTTCGCGAACTAGCGACTTTAAGTTTGTCAGATCTTACAACGACAACACGTTTCCTGCGGTCCAAACGTTAACAAAATATCCAACGGACTTAGCTGAAGAACTTCACCATTCCGATGGCTTCTCAGAGGTAGGCTTGCAGAAAATTCTAGTAGATTAAACGCATCAGGTTATTTAATTGCGGTTAATTTATTTTAGACTTCATTAAATTATGTGATTCACGTTGAAAGCACTTAGATTTTCACACAGGACCAATGTTTTTTAGAATGTCAATTTATTATAAACTAGGCCTACTAATTTAATTTCAGATGCGTTCTCATACTGATACATATTTAGTATTTTATGCTTTGAAATCAGCACTGCGTATTACATCTAAAGGCAGTCATGTATGCTTTTTTATTATGACTTGGTTATCATGTTTTGGAGATGGATACATAAACGGGATGTTTTCCAATATACTGTACAGTTTTAATTTGGAAAGAAAATGTTGCATTGCCTGTTTTCTTTTAAACAGCTTGGTGGTATTTTAAGAGCATTGAATAATAACTGTGTAGAATGTTATTTAAACAATCATGAGAAAAGTATTCGATGCTTTAACTGAATGATGGCGGATTATCGCTGTCCGAGTTGGTGAAACAGTCATTTTTTGAATCGACTGTAGGCCTAGTATTCAGTGGCTTTGTGTAATTGACTGACAAGTAGTTTGTACATGGATCAACATTTCATGCTAGTCCTAGGTACCCACTTTAAATGTTTTTTTTCCACCTGGCATTACATTACCTTGTGCATATTGTTTGAATAGTTCACCTACATTGTTTGTCGTGGCTTATTTGCTTTCATGCAACTGCGTATGTTTGTATTGTTTATTAAGGGGTCAGGGTCACTGGATCCCATGATTTTCATTAATTACCCAGGGGGGACACATTGACCTGTTTGTAATCCTGGGGGGGGGGGCATTACCCCCCATCCCCCTTAATTCTACACCCCCGCTTTCATGTACCTACAGCTCCGGTAAAAATTAAGAGACCACTGCACCTTTTTATTTCCTTTGAGGAACAGAAGCGTTCAATTTGCAGTGGTCTCTTAATTTTAACCCTTCTGTTCCTCACTCAAAACCTTCCTTTTCGACTTTTTTGGAAAGGGGAGAAAAAGGTGCAGTGGTCTCTTAATTTTTTCCCTTCTGTTCCTCACTCAAAACATTCCTTTTCGACTTTTTTGGAAAGGGGAGAAAAAGGTGCAGTGGTCTCTTAATTTTTTTTTGGTTATTCCCATAAAATCGGATTTTAAGATGAATAATGTCAACTTTTTAATTACTCATATTGTGCATATATCTCACGGTTTTTAGTTATCCTGCTTTTACATGTCCATTATAAAAACCGCAGTATTTTTTGATGACATTGCTTTGGTTGAATCGGGGAGACCAGGACACAAAGCTACACATGGTACAATGTAATGACAAACGACATAGAAAACTGTTATTCAACGTTTTAATGTTTGCTTTGAATGAATCCATGCAGTATTTTTGTTAATATTGTTGTCCCACCTCTTCCTTGATAAATAACCTGAGAACCATGTCCCCTCGGTATTTTTATCAGTCAGATGATGTCTTTTGACTTGTTTGGTCGACAGCATAAATAATGGTTGTATGTTCTCACCACTCGTGTTACCAACCTCTTACTTACGATTCTATAGTATTGAAAATTATGTTTAAACACATTCCCATAATTATGTAACATCTACATTCTTGCCATGCCATACTATCTTTATTTTAAATAGAATACACTGGGTTTGATAACTATTAGACTAGCATTGTCTTGTTTATCACGCTGTCTTTCAGGTATGTTGGCTTAAACAATGTTGTGTCTTTCATTTGTGGTTTTCATTGGAGTAAGCTATGCAAACTGTTTTCATTCAACTATTGAAATGTTGTGTTTTTGAAATATCCTTTCCTATTTTGTTCGGCCTATTTTAAGAAACTGATGTGTTTAGATTATTTTTGGTAATAACAACCAATAAAGGAGCCCTAGTGATAGCTCTATTCATAAGAATAATTTAGCAATTTTGCAATGAGGGTTTATCTCCTGGCGGCAGAAATTATTTGCTACTAGTCACTGTACTTACTATGTAGTACTGGCTCCAGAACGACCTCTATATTCCTTCATATTAGATCCAGAGACATTAAAATGTATCCACCAGTTTTACATGACTCCGAGGAAGTATATAAAATGCATAATTATAAAAATCACGAAGTACACCTTTAAATTTTAGGACATTGTTCGATAAGTAGCTTTGCTATTAATGTGTAGTTTCTGATGCTATGCTCAGTGTGTCGCTGTATGCCAGAGGTTTTTGGATATAATTCTCCACCCACTGGTTTTGCCGTAAGTCCCTGGTCCTCCGTGCCATTTAGATACAGAAAAGATTGAGATAGCTTACACATTTGTTGTTAGTATTTATATTCACCTTAATCATTTATGGAACACTGCATGTTCAATTTTGCAATCTAACGTTATAGCTGGGATGGGACACAAAGGATTATTGGTGACAGGCCTGATCTGCGGCGTAGCTGTCTTTCTTGTTAGACTGCACGGTGCCTACGGAGACGTGAGCTACTCTATTCCCGAAGAGATAAAAAGCGGATCTGTTGTTGGAAATATAGCCAACGATCTCGGTTTGGAGACGAAGAGACTGTCCCGTCGTAACGCGCGTATTGATACGGATGGATATAATAAACGGTATTGTGACATTAATCTGAGTACTGGAGATGTGATTGTTGCTGGAAGAATTGACAGAGAGGGGCTTTGTGGCAAGAAGGCTTCGTGCGTTTTAAAACAAGAACTTGTATTGGAGAATCCTTTGGAGCTGCATCGTATCAGTCTTCACATCCAAGATATTAATGACAATTCTCCACAGTTTAACGAAGATATGATAGATATAGAAATACAAGAATCGGCAGATAAAGGTGCGCGTTTCCTATTAGAGGAGGCTCATGACGCGGACATAGGACAGAATTCAGTCCAAAGATACACTCTAGAAAGGAATGACAATTTCGTAGTGACAGTAAATAGTAATAATATTGAGCTTGTTCTAGAGAAAGAGCTTGATCGTGAACAACAGCAGGACTTGAAGTTATTGCTTGCAGCCATAGATGGAGGCACACCACAGAGATCAGGGACTGTAGTCATACACGTCACTGTCCTGGATGCTAACGATAATGCCCCCGTGTTTAGCCAGGCGGTCTATAAAGCCAGTCTGCCCGAAAACTCTCCTTCAGATACTGCAGTGGTTACTGTGAGTGCTACGGATGCAGATGACGGATTAAATGGGGTGGTGAGGTATGAATTTGGCCATGTTTCGGAGGATGTTAAGAACTCATTTTCTATAGACCGAAAGACAGGAGAAATTACAGTTATAGGCAACATTGATTTTGAAGTGATTTCTTCATTTGAGTTGCGTATCAAAGCAAAGGATGGTTTAGGATTGGCCTCATATGCCAATGTGATCATAGACATAACTGACGTAAATGACAACGCTCCAGTGATATATCTGAAATCTCTGACTAACTCCATACCTGAGAACGTATCACCTGGTACAGAAGTGGGCATAATGAACGTGCAAGATAGAGACTCTGAGAATAACCGACAGGCCCGCTGCTCAATTCAGCAAAACGTTCCTTTTAAGCTGGTGCCATCTATCAAAAACTACTATTCTCTGGTGACCACGGGCGAACTGGACCGTGAACTAGTGTCTGATTACAACATTACAATCACTGCCACCGACGAGGGCTCTCCTCCTCTGTCCTCCTCTAAAACTGTTCAGTTATCCGTGTCTGACGTCAACGACAACCCACCTGCATTTGTGGAACGATTCTACAGTGCGCACGTTACTGAAAATAACAAACCCGGTTCCTCTGTGTGTTCAGTTACTGCTCGAGACCCAGACTGGAGACAGAACGGCACAGTGATTTATTCGCTTTTAGCCGGTGAGGTAGAAGGTGTCTCGGTTTCCTCATTGTTATCCATTAATGGAGACACTGGAGTGATCCACTCCGTACGGTGGTTTGATTATGAACAGTTTAGGAGTTTTAAAGTCCATGTGATGGCCAGAGACAATGGTTCTCCTCCTCTCAGCAGCAATGTCACGGTCAGCGTGTTCATAACTGATGTGAATGATAACTCTCCTCAGATACTATACCCCGCCCCAGAGGTGAAATCATTCTTGACTGAGCTTGTCCCCAAAGCTGCTCTTGGGGGCTGTCTTGTTTCCAAGGTGATAGCGGTGGACGCGGACTCCGGTCAGAACGCCTGGCTGTCCTATCATATAGTTAAATCCACTGATCCGGGACTTTTCACTATTGGTCTCCACAGTGGAGAGATCAGGACGCGGCGGGACATTTCTGAATCTGACAACATGAAACAGAACCTTATTGTAGCAGTGAAAGATAATGGACAGCCCTCTCTCTCTGCAACATGTGCCATGTATTTATTGATTTCTGATATCTTGGCTGAAGTTCCAGAACTGAAAGATCTATCTTCTGATGAAGTCGACTCAAAACTCACTTCTTATCTGATCATTGCGCTGGTGTCCGTCACTTTTTTCTTCTCCTTCATTATTGTCATCCTGGCCGTGAAGTTTTGCGGCAGGAGGAAGCCCAGACTGTTGTTTGACGGTCCAGTCACCATCCCAAGCGCGTATCTCCCTCCCAACTACGCAGAAGTGGATGCGACAGGAACTCTCCGCAGCACTTACAATTATGACGCTTACCTGACAACGGGTTCTCGCACCAGCGACTTTAAGTTTGTCAGATCTTACAATGACAGCACGCTTCCTGCTGACCAGACCCTGAGAAAAACACCAACTGACTTTGCCGAAGCACTTCAGAATTCACATGGTTCCTCAGAGGTAGGCCTCCGTATTCCATAATAATCCGGTTGATATGTTTGTACTCAGTGGTGTTTCTATGAATTTCAAAATGGTGGTGCCGTATGAGGGCAGTAATTATTACAGAGGGACCAACATCGGCATGAAGGGGTCCAGTAGCAGGTATTTGGGGAGGGGTATGGCTTTCAAAAACTCAGTTTTTAATCAATGTAGAGTAATAACCATATATGACCAACCATCTGCTACCAGTTTATTCTTTTTAAATCAAATAACTCTAAGTAAATAGGAAAAACAAATGTATTCTATTAACCAGAAGTGTTTCATTATAACATGGTCTGGAGCATTTGTCCACTATAAAGGTTAAGTGAAGAGAAAAGGGTTGTCTTAAAACAATTAAATTGGACACAAGAGAATGACCCCATAAAGATAATAGATTGCAAGAAAACACTTCTAGCTCCCCTCAAATGAAAGTTAAAAGTCCTGGTAAATTTTCTGCTCTAAGCTACACAGAGTCAGTTTGTGTGAATTTCCTAGATGTAATCAAAACATCTATCTTTATACATAGAGTGGTGTTGCTCACCATGACAACATTTTGCTAGCTGAATTCTCCTCCCAATGTAAATTATCTTGTGTATCATGCTGCAAATTAAGTTGTTGCTGTGTTTGACAGCTGCTGTTGCTGTGTTTGACAGTTGCCAGGTGAGATTGTTTGTGTGACATTGAAGTGTTGTTTATAGTGATGAGGATGAAGTGCACGCCTGCAGCATCAGCTGAAATGTCAGCAAAGGTAGAAATTTAGGTTTATAATTTGGTAAAGTTTACCGGACTTGTAACACCACCAGCCTTCTGAAATGTAAAAGTTCCTGATAAACACTATCATCTGTAGCTTCCTACTGGAAAATACTTGAGTAATTATATGAATTAACAATGTTCAGTACCAGGGACGTCGCTAGTCCTATTTTAGGAGGGCTTTAGCCTCATTCATGTTTGTTTCTGTTTGAAGTTAACGTATTGCAACGTATTCTGTTCAGAGAAATGGAGATCCAGTTGTTGTTTCTTTTAAATATGATGAATTTTTTAATGACTTTATTCCGAGATGAATGGGCTAATGACTAAATCTGTTTTTGAAATGATTCAGAATGACTCAGAGAAATCTCGTTTAGAAACATAATATACTGTATGTAGATGTTCATTTACTATAAACTATAGTTGACAAAAGTATTTTGGATACATATTAAAGCCGTTTTTGTGACTTTTGTTGGTGTTGGATGGATGAAGACAGTGGACTTTAATTTCTTTATTTAGATAGAATTTAGTCATGTTAGATCAGTGTCTAACACAAACTATGAGACAGGTAGACTTTTAGCCAACCTTGACCAAAAATAACCTTATTTTGATAGATTTTACACCCATTGTTACTCTAAAAATACATGATGAAAAGATGTTTTGGGGAGTATGCCCAGACCCCCAAAACGAGGCTTAGCCCCCCCATCCATGATTTTCTAGTGACGTCCCTGTTCAGTACATTTCTACCACAGTTTCCACTGGGACAGTATGATTTCTGGATTATGGGTCTAGGAAAATTCGCACAATTTAGGCATATTGTTAAAATTGGGGTAATTTTGCGGTGTAGTCTAGGCATTATCAGTTAGGCATTAGGGTTTGGTTAAGTTTAGGCATGACTGTGTTGAGGTTAAGGGTGAGGTTAGGTTTAGGTCAAGGTTAGGTCTCAGGTCCCCACAAGAATAAAATACAAGTGTATGTGTATGTACATACCGAGTAAACACAAAGCAACCGTAAAAATACAGAAATCCACAGATTACCTGAAAATAGAGTCCCCATAAAAAGTAACTTTCTTGATTACATAGAATAGGGATAAAGGGTACATCTCCCAGTCACTTCATAATGACTGTGTTGATGGAATTGAGCATAGATTAAAGGTTTGCTCACAAATTCTGTGCTCTATCCATGTATGATTTTTCATGATCTCTAAAGCAACCATTTTAACACAAGGCTTCATCCAGTGACAGTACACTGTCTCAAAGGAAGTTGGAGAAACAATGGGATGGGAAAAGTGACTGCATGCTTAACAAGAATTAATACCTGGGATTGTCTCTGTACCATCAGGCAATATATACCCTTCCCCTGTTCCCTTTCTTTCTAAGGAGAATCTTGACGTGATCATTCCCTTTTGATACTAGATTCTGGCTATGACTTGATGGTTTTCGATGTTTTTTTTCTTTTAATCAATGAGCTTGGGTTGAAAGTGTGCTTTGCAACTTATCAAATGCAAAATGTGTCAGTATTTATTGTGATACCATTTGAAACATGCAATTTGTTAAGCGTACTCATAGTGACGCTGTTCACCGGCAGAACAAGGATAGATTCCTCTCCACCCACTTTATGTTGACGAATTGAAAACTCTAAATCCCTCCCTGGGCTGCCGAAACCAGTGGAGACCATTCGTATCCCGGGTTGGAATTATGTTTAATTGAAAACCATACGTTTAATTCTAAATACTTATAACCTAGTGATGTACATGTACATGACGGCAGCCTGATTTCTACACAGTTCTTATCATGGCGCACGAAGGATTTTCTGCCACTGGCCTGGTCTGCGGCTTTGCTTTCTTTCTTCTGTTGCACTCCGCCTTTGGAGACGTGAGCTATTCTATTCCGGAGGAGATGAAACCCGAATCTGTGATTGGAAATATAGCCAAGGAGCTAGGAATGGAGGCGAGCAGATTGTCCGCTCGTAAGGCCCGTATTGATACGACAAGGAACCGTAAACGTTATTGTGACGTAAAACTGAGTACGGGAGAATTAATTGTTGCTGAAAGGATTGACAGAGAGGGGCTCTGTGGGAAGAAGGCTTCGTGCGTTTTAAAACAAGAACTTGTATTGGAGAATCCTTTGGAGCTGCATCGTATCAGTCTTCATGTTCAAGATATTAATGACAATGCGCCCCAATTTAACGAGGATATGATAGATATAGAAATACGAGAATCGGCAGATGAAGGTGCTCGTTTCCGATTAGGGGAGGCTCATGATGCGGACATCGGACAGCACTCAGTCCAAAGATACACATTAGAAAGGAATGACAATTTTGTTTTGATTGTTGACAAGGATAATGTGGAGCTAGTTCTAGAGAAAGAGCTTGACCGAGAACGAAGGCATGATCTTAAATTATTACTGACAGCTTTAGACGGAGGCACTCCACAGAGATCAGGTACTGTAGTCATACATGTCACTGTCCTGGATGCTAATGATAATGCCCCAGTGTTTAGCCAGGCGGTCTATAAAGCCAGTCTGCCTGAAAACTCTCCTTTTAATACTAAAGTTGTGACTGTGAGTGCGACAGATGCAGACGAAGGAGTGAATGGAGAAGTAACATTTGATTTCGGCCATGTTTCAGAGGAGGTGAAGAAAATATTTTCTATCGACCGTAAATCTGGAGATATAAGAGTAATTGGGACTATAGATTTTGAAGAAGTGTCCATATTTGAATTGCGCATCAAAGCAAAGGATGGTTTAGGTTTAGCCTCATACGCAGACGTCGTAATTGGCATCACAGATATAAATGACAACGCCCCTGAGATATATCTAAAGTCTCTGACTAACCCAATACCTGAGAACGCGTCCCCTGGTACAGAAGTGGGCATCATTAACGTGCAGGATATGGACTCTGAGAATAACCAACAGGTCCGCTGCTCCATTCCGCAAAACGTTCCTTTTAAGCTGGTGCCATCTATCAAAAACTACTATTCTCTGGTGACCACGGGCGAACTGGACCGTGAACTTGTGTCTGATTACAACATTACAATCACTGCCACCGACGAGGGCTCTCCGCCTCTGTCCTCCTCTAAAATTGTTCAGTTGTCTGTATCTGACGTCAACGACAACCCACCTGTGTTTGAGGAAAAATCTTATAGTGCCCACATGACTGAAAATAACAAACCTGGTTCCTCCGTGTGTTCAGTTACTGCTCGAGACCCAGACTGGAGACAGAACGGCACAGTGATTTATTCGCTTTTACCAGGTGACGTGAACGGTGTCTTAGTGTCTTCTTTGTTATCTGTTAACGGAGACACAGGGGTGATCCACGCTGTCAGGTCGTTTGATTACGAACAGTTCAGGAGCCTCAAAGTCCACGTGCAGGCCAGAGACAATGGTTCTCCTCCACTCAGCAGCAACGTCACCATCAATGTCTTCATAGCGGATGTGAATGACAACTCTCCTCAGATACTGTACCCCGCTCCGGAGGTGAACTCCTTCATGACGGAGCTTGTTCCCAAAGCAGCTTACGGAGGCTCTCTGATAACCAAGATAATTGCAGTGGACGCGGACTCTGGCCAGAATGCTTGGCTGTCCTATCATATGGTTAAATCCACTGATCCTGGACTTTTCACTATTGGTCTCCACAGCGGAGAGATCAGGACACAGCGGGACATTTCTGAATCTGACAGCATGAAACATAACCTTATTGTGGCAGTGAAAGATAACGGACAGCCGTCTCTCTCTGCCACCTGTTCCATGTATTTACTGGTTTCCGATAACTTGGCTGAAGTTCCAGAACTAAAAGATATATCTTCTGGTGAGAATAATTCCAGACTCACCTCTTATCTGATCATCGCCCTGGTGTCGGTTTCTACCTTTTTCCTCACCTTCATTATTGTCATCCTGGCGGTGAGGTTTTGCAGCAGGAGAAAACCCAGACTGTTGCTTGACGGAGCGGTAGTCATCCCCAGCGCATATCTCCCTCCTAACTACGCTGAGGTGGATGGCGCGGGAACTCTCCGTAGCAGTTACAATTATGACGCATACCTGACGACGGGTTCGCGAACTAGCGACTTTAAGTTTGTCAGATCTTACAACGACAACACGTTTCCTGCGGACCAAACATTAGCAAAATATCCAACTGACTTTGCTGAAGAACTTGACAATTCCGATGGCTACCCAGAGGTAGGTTTGTCGACAACTCTAATAGATTTAATGCAGTAGGTTATTTAATTGCGGTTAATTTATTTTAGACTTTAAATTATGCGATTCACGTTGAATCGCATAATTTATAATTTAGCACTTAGATATTCACACAGGACCAATGTTTTTTAGAATGTCAATTTATTTTTAACTAGGCCTACTAATTTAATTTCAGATGCGTTCTAATTCTGATACTTTTTTAGTCTTTTATGCTTTTGAATCACCACTGCGTATTACATCTAAAGGCAGTCATGTATGATTTTTTTTATGACGACTTGGTTATCATGTTTGGAGATGGATACATACACTGGATGTTTTCCAATATACTGTACAGTTTTAATTAGGAAAGAAAATGTTGCATTGCCTGTTTTTTAAACAGCTTGATGATATTTTAAAATTATTGAATAATAACTATGTAGAAAGCTATTTAGACAATAATGAGAAACCTATTCGATGCTTTTACTGAATGATGGCAGACTATCGCTGTCTGAGTTTGTGAAACAGTCATTTTTTGAATCGACTGCAGACCTAGTATTAAGTGGCTTTGTGTAATTGACTGACAAGTAGTTTGTACATGGATCAACATTTCATGCTAGTCCTAGGTAACCAGTTGAAATGGGTTTTTCCGCCTGGCATTACATTACCTTGTGCAGATTGTTTGAATTGTTATTACCTACTTTGTTTGTCGTGGCTTATTTGCTTTCATGCAACGACTTATGTTTGTACTGTTTATTAGGGGGTTGGGGTCACTGGATCCCAGGATTTCATTATTTTCCAGGGGGGACACATTGACCTGTCTGTAACATTGACCTGTCTGTCACGACCCCCCCCCGATCCCCCTAAATCTACACCCCGGCTTTCATGTACCTGCTTGGTTATTCTCAAACAATCGGATTTTAGGCTGAATAACTTCCATTGTTTAATCATATTGTGCATATATCTCACGGTTTTTAGTTATCCTGCTTGTACATGTCCATTACAAAATCTGCAATATTTTTGTAATGGACAAGTATGTTGGCTTAAACAATGTTGTGTCTTTCATTTGTGGTTTTCATTTGAGTAGGCGATGCAAACTGTTTTCATACAACTTTTGAAATGTTGTGGTTTTTGAAATGTCCTTTCCTATTTTGTTCGGCCTATTTTGAGAAACTAATGTGTTTTTATTATTATTGGTAATGACCAGTAAAGCAGCCCAGTGATAGCTCTAGTCATAAGAATAACAGCATTTTTGCAATGAGGGTTTATCTACTTATCTAGACGTAGATTTAATTGAAGTTTTTTACTAGCCCTAGCGCACTTGACTAACTACTAACTTTACTGGCCGCAGAAATAATTTGTTACTAGTCACTGTGCTTACTATGTAGTACTGGCTCCAGAACGACCTCTATATTCCTTCATATTAGACCCAGAGACATTAAAATGTATCCACCAGTTTTACATGACTCTGAAAAAGTATACAAAATGCTTAATTATCAAAATCACGAAGTAGGTACACCTTCAAATTTTAGGACATTTTTCGATAAGTAGCTTTGCTATTAATCTGTAGTTTCTGATGCTATGCTCAGTGTGTCGCTGTATACCAGAGGTTTTTGGATATAATTCTCCACCCACTGGTTTTGCCGTAAGGCCCGGGTGCTCCGTGCCGTTTAGCTACAGAAAAGATTCAGATAGCTTACACATTTGTTGTTATTGTTTATATTCAACTTTTTGGGTAACACTGCATGTTTAATTTTGCAATCTAACGTTATAGCTGGGATGGGACACAAAGGATTATTGGTGACAGGCCTGATCTGTGGCGTAGCTGTCTTTCTTGTTAGACTGCACGGTGCCTACGGAGACGTGAGCTACTCTATTCCCGAAGAGATAAAAAGCGGATCTGTTATTGGAAATATAGCCAACGATCTCGGTTTGGAGACTAAGAGACTGTCCCCTCGTAACGCTCGCATTGATACGGATGGATATAATAAACGGTATTGTGACATTAATCTGAGTACTGGAGATGTGATTGTTGCTGAAAGAATTGACAGAGAGGGGCTTTGTGGCAAGAAGGCTTCGTGCGTTTTAAAACAAGAACTTTTATTAGAGAATCCTTTGGAAGTGCATCATATCAGCCTTCACATTCAAGATATTAATGACAATTCTCCACGGTTTAACGAAGATATGATAGATATAGAAATACGAGAATCGGCATATAAAGGTGCGCGTTTCCTATTAGAGGAGGCTCATGACGCCGACGTAGGACAGAATTCAGTCCAAAGATACACGCTAGAAAGGAATGACAATTTCGTAGTGTCTGTAAATAGTAACATTATCGAGCTTGTTCTAGAGAAAGAGCTTGATCGTGAACAACAGCAGGACTTGAAGTTATTGCTTGCAGCCATAGATGGAGGCACACCACAGAGATCAGGGACTGTAGTCATACACGTCACTGTCCTGGATGCTAACGATAATGCCCCAGTGTTTAGGCAGGCGGTCTATGAAGCCAGTCTGCCTGAAAACTCTCCTTTAGATACTGCAGTGGTTACAGTGAGTGCTACGGATGCAGATGACGGATTAAATGGGGTGGTGACGTATGACTTTGGCCATGTTTCTGAAGATGTTAAGAACACGTTTTCTATAGACCGAAAGACAGGAGTAATTACAGTTATAGGCAACATTGATTTTGAAGTGGTTTCTTCATTTGAGTTGCGTATCAAAGCAAAGGATGGTTTAGGATTGGCCTCATATGCCAATGTGATCATAGACATAACTGACGTAAATGACAACGCTCCAGTGATATATCTGAAATCTCTGACTAATCCCATACCTGAGAACGCATCACCTGGTACAGAGGTGGGCATCATTAACGTTCAGGATAGAGACTCTGAGAATAACCGACAGGCCCGCTGCTCAATTCAGCAAAACGTTCCTTTTAAGCTGGTGCCATCTATCAAAAACTACTATTCTCTGGTGACCACGGGCGAACTGGACCGTGAACTAGTGTCTGATTACAACATTACAATCACTGCCACCGACGAGGGCTCTCCTCCTCTGTCCTCCTCTAAAACTGTTCAGTTATCCGTGTCTGACGTCAACGACAACCCACCTGCATTTGTGGAACGATCCTACAGCGCACACGTTACTGAAAATAACAAACCCGGTTCCTCTGTGTGTTCAGTTACTGCTCGAGACCCAGACTGGAGACAGAACGGCACAGTGATTTATTCGCTTTTAGCCGGTGAGGTAGAAGGTGTCTCGGTTTCCTCATTGTTATCCATTAATGGAGACACTGGAGTGATCCACTCCGTACGGTCGTTTGATTATGAACAGTTTAGGAGCTTTAAAGTCCATGTGATGGCCAGAGACAATGGTTCTCCTCCTCTCAGCAGCAATGTCACGGTCAGCGTGTTCATAACTGATGTGAATGATAACTCTCCTCAGATACTATACCCCGCCCCGGATGTGAAATCATTCTTGACTGAGCTTGTCCCCAAAGCTGCTCTTGGGGGCTGTCTTGTTTCCAAGGTGATAGCGGTGGACGCGGACTCCGGTCAGAACGCCTGGCTGTCCTATCATATAGTTAAATCCACTGATCCGGGACTTTTCACTATTGGTCTCCATAGTGGAGAGATCAGGACGCGGCGGGACATTTCTGAATCTGACAACATGAAACAGAACCTTATTGTAGCAGTGAAAGATAACGGACAGCCCTCTCTCTCTGCAACATGTGCCATGTATTTACTGATTTCTGATAACTTGGCTGAAGTTCCAGAATTGAAAGTTGTATCTTCTCATGAAGTCGACTCAAAACTCACCTCTTATCTGATCATTGCGCTGGTGTCCGTCACTTCTTTTTTCTTCACCTTCATTATTGTCATCCTGGCCGTGAAGTTTTGCGGCAGGAGGAAGCCCAGACTGTTGTTTGACGGTCCAGTCACCATCCCAAGCGCGTATCTCCCTCCCAACTACGCAGAAGTGGATGCGACAGGAACTCTCCGCAGCACTTACAATTATGACGCTTACCTGACAACGGGCTCTCGCACCAGCGACTTTAAGTTTGTCAGATCTTACAATGACAGCACGCTTCCTGCTGACCAGACCCTGAGAAAAACACCAACTGACTTTGCCGAAGCACTTCAGAATTCACATGGTTCCTCAGAGGTAGGCCTCCGTATTCCATAATAATCCGGTTGATATCAGTGAGCTCAGTGGTGTTTCTATGAATTTCAAAATGGTGGTGCCGTATGAGGGCAGTAATTATTACAGAGGGACCAACATCGGCATGAAGGGGTCCAGTAGCAGGTTTTGGGGGAGGGGTATGGCTTTCAAAAACTCAGTTTTTAATCAATGTAGAGTAAGTAGATAACAATATATGACCAACCATCTGCTACCAGTTTATTCTTTTTAAATCAAATAACTCTAAGTAAATAGGAAAAACAAATGTATTCTGTTAACTAGAAGTGTTTTATTATTTCATGGTCTGGAGCATTTGTCCACTATAAAGGTTAAGTGAAGAGAAAACGGTCCTCTTAAAAAAAATGAAATTGGACACAAGAGAATGACCCCATAAAGATAATAGATTGCAAGAAAAAGACTTCTAGATCCCCTCAAATGAAAGTTAAAAGTCCTGGTATAGTTTCTGCTCTTAGCAAGACAGAGTCAGTCGGTGTGAATTTCCTAGATGTCATCAAAACATCTATCTTTATACATAGAGTGGTGTTGCTCACCATGACAACATTTTGCTAGTTGAATTCTACTCCCAATGCAAATTATCTTGTGTATCATGCTGCAGATTAAGTTGTTGCTGTGTTTGACCGTGTTTGACAGCTGCTGTTGCTGTGTTTGACAGTTGCCAGGTGAGATTTTTTATGTGTGACATTCAAGTGTTGTTTATAGTGATGAGGATGAAGTGCACGTCTGCAGCATCAGCTGAAATGTCAGTTAAGGCAGAAATTTGGGTTTATAATTTGGTAAAGTTTACCGGACTTGTAACACCACCAGCCTTCTGAAATGTAAAAGTTCCTGATAAACACTATCATCTGTAGCTTCCTACTGGAAAATACTTGAGTAATTATAAGAATTAACAATGTTCAGTACATTTCTACCACAGTTTCCACTGGGACAGTGGGATTTCTAGATTATGGGTCTAGGAAGATTGCACAATTTAGTCGTAGTGTTAGAATTGGGGTAATTTTGCAGTGTAGTCTAGGCATTACCAGTTAGGCATTATGGTTTGGTTAAGTTTAGGTACAACGGTATTGAGGGTAAGGGTTCAGGTTAGGTTTAGGCCAAGGTTAGGTCTCAGGTCCCCACAAGAATAAAATACAAGTCTGTGTGTATGTATGTAGTGAAAAAACACAAAGCGACCGTAAAAATACAGAAATCCACAGATTACCTGAAAATAGTCCCCATAACAAATAACATTCTTGATTACATAGAATAGGGATAAAGTGTACATCTCCTATGGCAACCATTTTAACACAAAGCTTCATCCATTGACAGTACACTGACTCAAAGGAAGATGAAGAAACATTGAGAAGGGAAAAGTGACTGCATGCTTAACAAGAAATAATACCTGGGGATTGTCTCTGTACCATCAGGCATTATATACCCTTCCCCTTTTCCCTCTCTTTCTAAGGAGGATATTGACATGATCATCCCCTTTTGAGTCTGAAATGTCTGGACAATTCGCTTTTGGTTATGAAATGTCTAAAAGGACGAAGGCCTAAACACACACACACACACACACACACACACACACCAAGAGTTGCTCTGACCCTGACGTTCACAAGCTATTTATATAATCATCCTCCATCCCCAGTACCTCATCAATTAAGCTAAATGCCATTATTTATTTTGAATTGACACCAAAGGGACACTCAGAGTGCCAGTCAGGTTTCAGATGGGTCCAGTGCTGCTGTGGCCCCACCTCTAGATCCACCAGTGTTTGTACCAGACACAGACTTACACTTGTGATTAGTGTTGCACATGCAAATGGAAGCCCCTAAACGTTACTGGGTTTCCAAAGTGGTTGGATGATGATTCAGGCCATGAGGCTCTCCTATGAGCGGTCAAACAGCCCTCCATGCACAGTGGGGACATCGGATTGCGAGCATGTTAGTGGAGCAAGAAAAGCGTGAACAAACCCCTGTGATCATGGTATGGGACAATGGCCCTCATTAATGACACCTTCTCAGAAAAGATCTCAGATTCGAACGTTGGGAGAGGCTTACGATCACCTCTAAGTGTGATTCACGAAACTGTCGTACCTGGTCGAAATGAGCATAGATGTCATTGCAGATTGATGTATCGGATAAAGCCGTATACGCAAGAACGTGCTGCACCTGCCCTTATTTACAGTGGATATAAAAAGTCTACACACCCCTGTTAAAATGCCTGGTTCTTGTGATGTAAAAGAATGAGACATAGATGAATCATGTCAGAACTTTTTCCACCTTTAATGTGACCTATAACATGAACAATTCAATTGAAAAACAAACTGAAATGTTTGAGGGGGAAAAATAAAAAACTCACAATAACCTGGTTGCGTAAGTGTGCACACCCTTAAACTAATACTTTCTTGAAGCACCTTTTGATTTTATTGCAGCACTCAGTCTTTTTGGGTAGGAGTCTAGTAGCATGGCATATCTTGACGGGGCAATATTTGTCCACTCTTCTTTGCAAAAGCGCTCCAAATCTGTCAGATTGCGAGGACATCTCCTGTGCACGGCCCTCTTCAGATCACCCCACAGATGTTCAATTGGATTCAGGTCTGGGTTCTGGCTGGGCCATTCCAAAACGTTAATCTTCTTCTGGTGAAGCCATGCTTTTGTGGATTTGGATGTGTGCTTTGGGTCGTTGTCGTGCTGAAATGTGAACGTCCTCTTCATCTTCAGCTTTCTAACGGACGCCTGAAGGTTTTGTGCCAAAATTGCCTGGTATTTGGAGCTGTTCATAATTCCCTCCACCCTGTCTAAGGCCCCGGTTCCAGCTGAAGAAAAACAGCCCCAAAGCATGATGCTGCCACCACCATGCTTCACTGTGGGTATGGTGTTTTTTGAATTATGGCCAAAAAGTTCAACCTTGGTTTCATCAGACCATAACACATATTCCCACATGCTTTTGGGAGACTTGATGTTTGTTTTTGCAAACTTCAGCCGGGCTTGGATGTTTTTCTTTGTAAGAAAAGGCTTCCGTCTTGCCACCCTACCCCATAGCCCATTCATATGAAGAATACTGGAGATTGTTGTCACATGTAGCACACAGCCAGTACTTGCCAGAAATTCCTGCAGTTCCTTTAATGTTGCTGTAGGCCTCTTGGAAGCCTCCCTGACCAGTTTTATTCTCGTCTTTTCATCAATTTTGGAGGGACGTCCAGTTCTTGCTAATGTCTCTGTTGTTCCATATTTTCTCCACTTGATGATGACTGTCTTCACTGTGTTCCATGGTATATCTAATGCTTTAGAAATTCTTTTGTACCCTTCTCCTGACTGATATCTTTCAACAATGAGAGCCCTCTGATGCTTTGGAAGCTCTCTGCCGACCATGGCATTTGCTCTGAGATGCAACTAAGAAAATGTCAGGAAAATCCTACTAGAACAGCTGAACTTTATGTGTGATTAATCAGAGTCACTTTTTATATCTACTGTACATACAGTTGTGCTCATAAGTT
Organism: Esox masquinongy; assembly: GCA_016801175.1. Taxonomy (NCBI): domain Eukaryota; kingdom Metazoa; phylum Chordata; class Actinopteri; order Esociformes; family Esocidae; genus Esox; species Esox masquinongy. Next base: position 11,598 of record JACXGI010005012.1, on the reverse strand, counting down.
TGCATACCCTGGCAGAAATTGTGGAATTTTGGTATTGATTTTGTTAATATGACTGATTATGCAAAAAAACTGTCTATTAAGGATTTAAGGATAGTGATCATATGAAGCCATTTATTATCACATAGTTATTTGGCTCTTTTTAAAATCATAATGATAACAGAAATCACCCAAATGGTCCTCAGAAGGGTTAAAAATTAAGGGTTAAAATTGAGACCACTGCAAATTGAACGCTTCTGTTCCTCGCTCAAAACTTTCCTTTTCAACGTAATTATTTCCGTAGCTGTATATGACCAATTCTCTAAGGGTATGCAAACTTTTGAGCACAACTGTATGACACACCCGTAATTTATGCGGGTGTGGCGATCAGCAACCTATCAATTGACAGATTTCAACATAAATTATAGCCTGAAACGGCTAATTAACCATTCGTCATTCTCCATGATGAAATCAGCGCAGTTACGGAACACTTTCGCGTCTCAGCCCAGAGTCGAAGTCCTTTAAAAGAACAAGCTCTACCATCATTAGGCTAACTGCTCGACCCAGAACCACTGGTTTAGTTGTACTCTCACTAGTCAATTTAAGACCTGTTAGCTAATCAAGATGCCAGCCCCTGAAATTATAACGACCATTTATGATCTCCAAGTATGTCGATACGGCCTGAGTGACTTAGGAAAAGCAAGGCATAGGAAGCATATTTGTCTAGTGCATTACATACACAAAGGCATTTCAAACCTTAAAAACGCATGAAAAACAGAAGAGAGAAAATGCAGAATAAAGTTAAATAAATATATAATACAGTAATAGCCTACGGTAGTGATACAATATTTGATATTGTGGTACGTTTGTATGAGTTATGTTACTCGTCATCTTATTTTATATGACCTATTATTATAATTGTGTTTGTTGTTACTGAGGCTGTTACGATTGTTGTTTTGCATGATAATGATGGTCTTATTGCGAATCAAGCATGATCTTATTTTTTGATGTTGGTTTACACGGTCTCCAACCAGATGTGAGTTTGATTGTAAGGATAAGACAAAGATATTATTGATGAATACCATCTCTGTCGGTGAAATTATCGTGCGATCATTTTAACCCTTTGAACGCTATAGGTTTGTTGGCTGTTTTCACTACTTTGATATTTTGGCTTGTACAGAGACTTCTGCAATAGGTATCATCAAGTGTTTTATGGCTCAAACATCAGCACACTCTCAGCTACACTTAGAAAGACATCACAACAGCTTTCTGAGAGCCTGAAATTCCTGTTTTATGTACAGTACAGGCCAAAAGTTTGGACACACCTTCTCATTCAATGTGTTTTCTTTATTTTCATGACTGTTTACATTCTTACTGAAGGCATCAAAACTATGAATGAACACATATGGAATTATGTACTTAACAAAAAAGTGTGAAATAACTGAAAACATGTCTTGTATTTTAGATTCCTCAAAGTAGCCACCCTTTGCTTTTTTGATAGCGCTGCAAACCCTTGGTGTTCTCTCAATGAGCTTCATGAGGTAGTAACCTGAAATGGTTTTCACTTCACAGGTGTGCCTTGTCAGGGTTAATTAGTGGAATTTTTTCCCTTATTAATGGGGTTGGGACCATCAGTTGGAAAGTACATAGTTCCACATGTGTTCATTCATAGTTTTGATGCCTTCAGTGAGAATCTACAATGTAAATAGTCATGAAAATAAAGGAAACGCATTGAATGAGAAGGTGTGTCCAAACTTTTGGCCTGTACTGTATAAACATGCAAAAAATGATTTCAAGTCTCTTTCATGTTTTGTTTCCAACATAGATTTTGGTCCCAATACTAACTTTGCAACAAATTTAAGATCAAATTTGATCGTACGCACGTTTCATGAATGAGGGCCAATGTCTCTCAGTCAGCCACTGACGTTGTCATTGTAGTCATGGGCAACAGCATACCTGTTTTATGCAAAACCCTTGACGAGCTATGACCTCTCTAATTAACCAGCACGGTTATGTGCTTTACAATGTGTACAGGAGAGTTAACAGAAGCCTTCCAGTCTTCCCCAAGGCGTGTGCCCCCCCAAGCTATGCTAACATCAGCTGGTGTGAAACACTCCTGGAAGATAAGACTTATTTCTGATCACTAACCCATCAAAAGGGGACTTCCGTTTCTGGTCCTCTTTCCTGTGAACATTGAAGACGAGCAGCACACTTAATGATGCACACTTAAACACACCTACTGTACATGGTATCAGCTAGGCTCAAGCCCAGCACAGAGGAATTCCTTCTGATGATAGTTCTTTCAATGTGTCAGTTTCTCTCTCTGTCTCTCCCTCAGACCACTTTTTAAATATTTAAACGATGTTGCTCCTGGTAACAACCGCGTGACTAAGTTTGTGATGTGTCATAGATATGTACACACACGCGCACACACACAATTACAGTGTGCTGAACGGAGACAATTAATTTAAAATATATATAGTGAGGAGGAACATTGCTCTGCCGGCCTGTGAATGTCCAGCTTCATTTATGAATTCTGCTATTCATGTTCCCCCTTGAGTCTGGCATGCCACTGGTCTACAGCCTCATTTACTTGTTTGGGTCCCAGTGACTGCTGTGGGTTGTGGTGCTGTGGTCGGAGCTGTCCATGGTAGTTTTGTTTTTGATTGTGTGTGTGGCTGTGGCCGGAGCTGTCCATGGTAGTTTTGTTTTTGATTGTGTTTGTGGCTGTGGTCGGAGCTGTCCATGGTAGTTTTGTTTTTGATTGTGTGTTTGAGTGTGGCTGAGTGTGTGTGTGTGTGTGTGTGTGTTTGTGCTGTGGTTGGAGCTGTCCATTGTAGTATTGTTTTTGATTGTGTGTGTTGTGTGTGTGTGGGGTGTGTGTGTGTGTGTGTTTGTGCTGTGGTTGGAGCTGTCCATGGTAGTTTTGTTTTTGATTGTGTTTGTGTTGTGGTTGAAGCTGTCCGTGGTAGATTTGTTTTTGATTGTGTGTGTGTTTGTGCTGTGGTTGGTGCTGTCCATGGTAGTTTTGTTTTTGATTGTGTGTGTGTTGTGTGTTTGTGCTGTGGTCGGCGCTGTCCATGGTAGTTCCATTTTTATTTTGTGTGTGTGTGTGGGTGGGTGTGTATTTGTGCACACATCAAAGAAATGTGTTGAAATTATGGTAATGTACAACCCCGTTTGCAAAACAGTTGGGTTAGGTTTTGGGTTAAGTTTGTGATGTGTCATAGGTATGTACACACACGCGCACACACACACAAGTACAGTGTGCTGAACGGAGTCAATTAATTTAAAATATATATAGTGAGGAGGAACATTGCTCTGCCGGCCTGTGAAGGTCCAGCTTCATTTATGAATTCTGCTATTCATGTTCCCCCTTGAGTCTGGCATGCCACTGGTCCACAGCCTCATTTACTTGTTTGGGTCCCAGTGACTGCTGTGGGTTGTGGTGCTGTGGTCGGAGCTGTCCATGGTAGTTTTGTTTTTGATTGTGTGTTTGAGTGTGGCTGAGTGTGTGTTTGTGTGTTTGTGTTTGTGCTGTGGTTGGAGCTGTCCATGGTAGTATTGTTTTTGATTGTGTGTGTGTGTGTGTGTGTGGGGTGTGTGTGTGTGTTTGTGCTGTGGTTGGAGCTGTCCATGGTAGTTTTGTTTTTGATTGTGTTTGTGTTGTGGTTGAAGCTGTCCGTGGTAGATTTTTTTTTGATTGTGTGTGTGTTTGTGCTGTGGTTGGTGCTGTCCATGGTAGTTCTGTTTTTGATTGTGTGTGTGTGTTGTGTGTTTGTGCTGTGGTCGGCGCTGTCCATGTTAGTTCCATTTTTATTTTGTGTGCGTGTGCGTGTGTGTGGGTGTGTGTGTGTGGGTGGGTGGGTGTGTATGTGTGTGTGGGTGGGTGTGTATTTGTGCACACATCAAAGAAATGTGTTGAAATTATGGTAATGTACAACCCTGTTTGCAAAACAGTTGGGACGCTGCGTAAAATGCTAATTAAAAACAGAATGCAATGATGTGCAAATCATTAATCCCTATATTTAATAGTGTACTGTTTGCCTGCACAGCCTTTCACAGAGTGATAAACCCCTCCCCATCTTTATGTCTGAAAGGCTCATCCTCTGGGATGCTCTTTTTATACCCAATCATGTTACTGACCTGTTGCCAATTCACCTAATTAGTTGTGAGATGTTCCATCAGGTTTTTTTTAGCATTACACAACTTTTCCAATCTTTTGTTGCCCCTGTCCCAGCTTTTTTGAAAGTGCTGTTGGCATCAAATTCAAAGTGAGCAAATACAGTTAAGCCCAAAAGTATTCATACCCATGCCAAATTTTGAGCCATAGTGAATTTTTATTTGACTAATAGGTTTCTTCTGGCTGTAAATGACATGAACAAGTGACAAAACACGGTAAGACATTGTGCTGGAGACACAAACGAATAATGTAACTATTTCTGTTTTTAGTCTGTTTTTAACAGCTGTTCAGCTGTTCTTAATTTATAGGTTATTAGAATGCTCTCTCATGGTGGGAAATACAAGACCATTTTAAATGGTATAGAAACTTGCATTTTCCCAAACATTTGCAGCAATTTCAAGGGGTATGAAGAATGTTGGACATGGCATTTTTCATAAAAATGTGAAAACAGAAATAGTTACGTTATTCATTTGTATCTCCAGCACAATGTCTTACCGTGTTTTGTCGCATGTTTATGTCATTTCCAGCCAGAAGAAACTTATTGGTCAAATAAAACTTCACTATGGCTCAAAATTTGGCATGGGTATGAATACTTTTGGGCTTAACTGTATTTTTCAAGAAACAATAACATTTCCCAGTTTCAACATTTGATATATTGTCTTTGTACTATTTTCTGTTCAATATAGGGTGTTAATGATTTGCACATCATTGCATTCTGTTTTTTCTTTCATTTTACACAGCTTCACAACGATTTTTGGAGACGGGGTTGCAGCTGGTGTAGTGATAGATAATGTGTGCTTGATCATGGTTGATTTACTCAAAAACAAAACCATCTGTATGATATCTGAATCTAAGCTCTGTGCCTCAACCAGCAAGATCATCATCAACTCTGCTGTTTGATGGTCTGTGGCGCAGTCAGTCCTTTTGTATGTGCTAGTTTCTTTCAGGGATTCAACCAGTTTGCATGCATGGACTTGTTTTGCTCAATATGTGTTGATATCATGATGCAGCTGCAGTGATAATGTAACATCTCATTAACTACCGAAGGTGATTGTGGCAGAGGCCGTCCTCCATGGCCTAATAGAGCACCAGGGTTGTTGTGTGCTGGTGTTCTGAGTGATTACTCAAATGGCTTGTATAGAGGCTGTGATCTAGCGGAAACTCCACTCTGAGGTTAAACTGCTATGTATTAAACATCAGACTGTGTGTGTGCGTGCGTGTGCATGTGCGCCTGTAAATATGTGATCAACGTCTGATGAACACTTCTTATCTCCAAAACAGATTGAACAGAAATGTAAAACAAAATGTAATGTGTTTTGCAAGGGTACGGGACATTTGGACCGCCAGTGTGCCAGGGTCTGTGAATGTCCTGTATGTCTTGATAACAAACCTGTAGGTGTGAATGAGGCCCCCCTCTGCACAGACAGTAGTACAGCCTGTTGTTCTGTCTCTTCACCAGGTCTCCATTACTGTACAAGTGTATAGGTGACCTGCTACACAGCCTGTTAGAATTGGTCCACAGAACACTGCTGTTCAAAATGCCTGGTCCGACATTTTTGGACAGCATCATTCAATCATTGTCTTGCTAACTCATGTTTTTTTTGGCCCTCTCCCCCACTCCCCCACCCCACTTCGTTTCTGCCTCTCCCTCTGAATGGACCTCATCTACATGAATGCCAGGTAAGACACTTTCTATATGTGCTTGCAAAGCTCACCCACATTGAGTAACAACAATTGTTCTCTCTCACTTGTCTGTTCTCTCTCTCTCTCTCTCTCTTGCTCTCTCTCTCTTTCTCCTCTCTATTTCCCTCTCGCTCTCTTTCTATCTCTTCTCTCGATTAAAAAAAATTCAATTATTTCTATTGAGACAGGAGTGTTTTTAATGGCGTGGGAAACATTTGTTTACATTGGATCAACAAAGCATGACAAGACTTATGTTTTGTTTGATTTGTTAGTCAGTTAGGGTATGCAGGTTGTTTTAATGGTTTGTTGTGTGGAATTTTGGTTAGAAGACAATTTGAAAGTTGCTTAGGATCTTGTGTTCACTTAGTAAGTGGTGGTCTCTCTCCCTCTCTCGCTCCCTCTATCTCTTTCTGTTTCATGTACTGCCTGGTAAATCGACAAAGAAGTGTGCATGAATCCAAACCCTATTATTTCTATGTGTATTTTTCAAATACAAAACAAAGCGAGGGAGGTTTCAATAACCACCCCGTTTCCTCACAACAGTGTTCTTAGTTCAGGGTGTGCAGTGCGCTTCTAGACCTGCGTTCACCTGGCAATAAAAGGAATACCACTCACACATCCTGATGTGGAGCCACCAACAGAATAATGCACAGTCGTAATGTGTGGAGTGCTGTGGTTTGTGGCTCCATAACACGCTAATGCGTCTCTCTGTGGCATAGAAGAGCAGAGCAGGAGAGCTGCAGCCAAGGAGCTCGCCTGTGTGACCTGTAGTAAACACACACACACTAACTTGATGGGAGGATTTATCCTGTTGATATATAATACAGAGATGGTTAGAGGACTCATGGGCCGGAAAGTCTGTTCTGGCACTGAAGTTACCACTTCAGTCATCCGACATTTTAATATAATCAAATGGGTGGAGCGTCAATCGTCATTGGCTGATTTCTCCTGGTGTCCACCAGTAGGATGTTCTCTGTAAATTCATTATACTGATGTTACCTTGAGGCTGGCCTGACTCACTCTGTCCATGCCGGAACAGAAGGGTTACTGGTACAGATGAGAGCTCATTCCACCTCTATGGTCTACAGGAATCTCCATGGCGGCTTTGAGATCGGAGGGCAGTGTTGCGATTTGTTTTATGTCCCTGCTGGAGTGTTTAGCTCTCTGCTGAGTGATTTATCTTCCATTTCCGATGTAGGTCACTAGATTTGTCAGACTGGTTCCCGGGTCATATTTCAGATTCATACAGGAATGACACACATTTTTCTCTGTGACAGTGTGTGTGTACATGTGTGTGACAACTTGCTGTGTTCAGATCTATGCCTGTGTTTTATCATAGTTGCACGTACAAGCGTGTGCAAGGTGGATCATACAAGTCATTTGCGTTGGTGAAGTGAATTAGGAGTGGATTATCTACACCGTAGGGAACAGTCAGGAACAGTCCTCACAGTGGTTGGGTTGTAACTGGTTTAGAAGATAACAGGTGTCAACAGGGTTTGTTTAGTGAGTTCATTTGCTCTGCTTGTACACAGTGTCAGTGTAATGTGAATCAGTAGACTATACTATGCTCTGCTCATACACAGTGTCTGTGTAATGTGAATCAGTAGACTAAACTATGGTTTTTCATTGCCCTCCAGTGGTGGCTGTTATTTAGTAACAAACCAGCATGACAATGTCACAGTGGTGGATTTAGTAACCCATTGGATAACAGACCTCATAAGCTTTCATTTTACTAACATTTTGATGTGAAAGTTGACTTGTTCGTCTAATGTTTTGCAAAATGTAAAATAATATATATATATATATATATATATAGACCACAAGTTTAGTAACATTTTAAGAGCTCTGTATTATTTTCATATGACCATAGCACCTCCTGGAGTTTGATGCAGGCCATTGTCATGCAGAAAAGTGCTGATCATTTTCATGTCTTTAGGCTATATTCTCATCAGCTCATTATCTGATTAATTTTACTAGTATAAAGTTTTCAAATGCTTTTAAGACTAAATTTAATTTGTTTTATTATTTGTTTTGTTTGTATTTGTCCATTATTTAACCAGGTCAGCCAATGGGCAACCAACTCTAAGTTTTAGTGACATTGACATTCACTTGCAAAACATAGCACAGAACAAAATAAATAGTGTGAAATATAACACGTGCTTGACTTGAGCGAGAGCTGTCACTTATAACGTAACTTCATTGGTACTTGTCTTGTGCTGGAGCTGTCTAGTGTGTTTCACAGGTACCTTTTTTCAATATAGAAATGGGGAGTTGGTATTTATGTTGAGAGTCCTGTTTTCTCGCCACTTGTCTGTGAGTCCTGCCTAACAGCGCGTTAGTACACATCCATTAAGACAGTGGATGCTCTGTTCCAAGTCGTTGGAAATTGGAATCTCTCTCCATGTGTCCCACATCCCCATCTCCCTCCAAAAACCCAATGAACGAAAAGGCCAGTGGTGCCTCCCCACTGAACCTCTTCCCCCACAGGCATCGCTCTGTGTGTTTGCTAATCCACTTGATTACACGTTGCTTGTAACCCTTGTTATATAAGTTATATTTGCAATGATAACTTGGGTGACATGAATGTTTAATGAGAGTCTGTAGTCAGGCCATACACCATGATATTTCTAAGTGTTGACATACACTAGCACTCTACCCTTCAGGACAAGGATGTTTGTGGGGGCTGTCAGGCTAAGGTATTCTCTGACTGAAGGTGTATGAGGGGGTTAACCTTGAGGAACACAAACACCCATAGAATGCACCAGAGGTGTGGACATAAGGCCCTTAGATTTTAGACATCACCTCCAGTCAGAGAAATAGTTTTCAAACCAGGCTAGACAATCCTATGAGAACCTGAAGTTGCTGAGTCTGTTAATATGGATGTGATGGTTGTTGAAATCAATAGCTTTAGTTAAGTGGCAGACATGATGTAATGTATGATGTCATTTAGGACCTTCACAGATGATGAGAAACACCCACGGCCAGCTCTGAAGCCTGACTGAACCAAAGAGAGAACACTGTTGGGCTCATGATGGCGGGTTGTTGACCAAGCATTTAAAAACAATATAGTGTAATGACAAATATATTAACCATGCTTTTTTACAAATGTTAAACTTTTGCAGTGTCATACGAAAAGTTAAAATATTTTCACCCTGCATGCCGAATTATAAGTGTTAGCCAATTGAAAACCAGTCCCCTCATTGATACAACTAAATCACAGGCTGGTTACATAACATTCACTAAAATAGAATCTCATCTTTTTTTTTTTGCACCTGGTAATGAATAGTACGTATTAGGAACTTGCTTATACATGTGTGGTACCATGTGAATGCACACTAATTACAAGTACCCCTAAAAAACCTGAGGTTGACCTATATATGTTCTGTTTTTGAAATCTCACCCAAGTTACCCCAGATGGTACCCTTTTTATAAGTATTAGTATAGTATTTTTCGGGGGGGGTTGGAAGGCAGCTTATTAGCAACAACACTGAGTGGATATCTGGACGACTACATCTGGATGACTAACAGTGTGGTTACACCATAGCTCAGTTTTTATCTTTTTATCATCTTGCCACTGTATGTGTGGATCTGACCATATGAGCCTATGCTGTTGTTTCCTACACTCACTCTGAGTGGTGCTGTTGTCCAAGCGACTATTTTCAGCTAAGCCCCTTTATAACAGCTTTTACCCAGCATCCATACCTCAGTAAGGAGACCAAACAAAGAGCAGTGCACATAAACCAATTAAGCTCTTTTAACGAAATGGCAACAGTATCTTGAGGAAAATAAATTGGATTTTATCCCGGATTTTTTTTCTTTTGTACTGGACGTCTGGATTGGATGGATATTTCTGTGAGAATGGGTGCAGGAGAGGCTATGAGAAAAGCAGGCTGTGGTTTTAGATGGCAAGTACAATTCTCCATTTTGCTTGTCTGCTTACTGAATGCAGTGCAAGGACAGATTCGATATTCTATACCGGAGGAGATGAGAAAGGGATTGTTTGTCGGAGATGTGGCAAAAGACCTGGGTTTGGACGTTAAAAGATTGGTTTCAGGCAAGGGGCGCTTAGTTACAGACGGCAATAACCAGTATGTAGAACTGAATCGGAACAAAGGCCATCTGGTTGTCAATGAAAGGATTGACAGGGAGAAATTATGCGGTCAAAAATCTCCATGTAGCTTCAGTTTAGAGATGATTCTCGAAAACCCACTTGAATTGTATTCGATTATCATCGAAATTGAAGATATTAATGACAACGCCCCAGTGTTTTCAAAAAAAGATATTAGTCTCGAAATTAGCGAGTCTTCTCTGATAGGAACAGTTTTCCTTTTAGATGGCGCAGCTGACCCTGACGTAGGTCAGAATGCCTTGCAGAGCTACACTCTTAAACCGGCCGATCATTTTATTCTTAAGCAGTATAGTCGAGCCGATGGAAGTAAATACGCAGAGATGGTGTTACAGACTGGATTGGACCGTGAAAAAAAGAGCGAGCATTACCTGGTATTAACTGCTGTTGATGGCGGAGAACCGCAGAGATCTGGAACTGTTAAGATACACATAACTGTTCTGGATGCGAATGACAACGCCCCTGTATTCACTGAAACTTTGTACAAAGCCACTGTTGTGGAAAACGCGTTGCAAGGCACGGTCATAGCCAAAGTAAGCGCCATCGATGCAGACCAGGGGCTTAATGGGAATGTGACGTATTCATTTACACACTTGGAGGAGGGTACCCTACCCACGTTCCAGATTGATCCACATACTGGTGAGATAAAGCTAACTGGTGCAATAGATTTCGAAACTATTCAGAATTATGAAATAAACCTTCAAGCCAAAGACCCCGCGGGTATGTCTGGTGCTAGTAAACTGATTGTTGAGATCCTAGACATTAACGATAACAGACCAACGATAAGTATGCCGTCATTTTCCGCTAGAATCCAAGAAGATAGTTTACCTGGGACAGTTATAGCATTGATAAGTGTTCAGGATGTAGACTCGGGTAAAAACGGACAGGTGCGTTTAAAGATCGATGAACATCTTCCTTTTAAAATAAAGACATCACTGAGGAATTACTACACGTTAGTAACTGAGAAGAGCTTAGATAGGGAAAAGGTTCGTAGCTACAATATTACACTTACTGCAACGGATGAAGGGGTACCCCCGTTATCAAGTATGACAACTGTTGTTTTAGACATCACTGATGTTAATGATAATGCGCCAGCTTTCAGTCAAACCCTTTATAGCACGCATGTTACGGAAAACAATTCTCCCGGCGTTTCTGTGCTAGCAATCAAAGCGACGGATCCAGATATGGGCCAAAACGCACGCATTTCGTATTATTTAATTGACGGTGAATTAAACGGAAATCCTATCTCCACTTATTTCTCTGTTAACTCTGAGAACGGTGTCGTTCACTCAGTGCGCTCGCTTGACTATGAGCAAGTTAAGGAGTTCAAAATACACGTCAAAGCTCTGGACGGAGGCTCCCCGCCTCATAGTAGTAATGCAACGGTTTTAATTTACGTACAAGATCAGAATGACAACTCGCCTCAGATTTTGTATCCAGTCCAGACTAGCAGCTCTCTGGTGACTGAAATGGTGCCTCGTTCAGCAGATGTGGGCTATCTTGTCACTAAAGTGGTGGCTGTTGATGTGGACTCTGGACAGAATGCCTGGCTTTCGTATAAACTTCAGAAATCGACAGACAGGGCGTTGTTTGAAGTGGGCTTACAGAATGGAGAAATAAGAACTATACG
>JACXGI010005011.1:0-49775 GCA_016801175.1 Esox masquinongy | reverse complement strand
GTCCTTGTCCATCTGGTCATGCTTCCGACCAGGACTAAGTTTAACTAGACTCTGGACTCAGCCCACGTGCACTTATTAATTATTACAATTGTACTCTTAATATGTTTACCCGGTACAGCCAGAAGAGGACTGGTCACCCCTCTGAGCCTGGGTCCTCTCTAGGTTTCTTCCTAAATTTCGGCCTTCTTAGGGAGTTTTTTCTAGCCACTGAAATTCAACACTACTGTAGTTTGCTCCTTGGTTTTAAGGCCGGGTGTTTTGTAAAAGCACTTTGTGACAACTGCTGATGTAAAAAGGGCATTATAAATAAATTTGATTGATTGATTAAACTGCTGCCACCATTTACATCTATTATAGAGGATTTGCAGGCAAGAATTTTGTTTTCTAGCTGCCCTGCACCAAACATTTGTTAACATTTGTAATTGAAATCCTAGTCTGAATGATCCCAAATGACCTGAACCCAAACTGTATGAATGTGTGACAGCCTCTGTTTATCCGTATTTCCGTAGACCTTTCAGTAGATCTTTGTAAAATCAAACACTAAACCTTACCAGTGTCATGAGCAGACTGGTGGTTGTTCCCATATTGTATCCAGGTGTTTGAGAATATGGTACTCCAGTCTTAGATTGCCCCTACCACTGCTAAGTGCAGAACTAAAGAGACATTACAGTTGAACAGATCTTGCTTTACAGTAGACTATATATGAGAGAGAGGGAGATGCAGGCTAAAAAGTGTGATGTCATACACACCTCATCAAACCCTACTGTGGGTGGGTGACTAGGCTTTACATAGAAGGGTGTGTGTAGGTGTGTTCATTAATTTTTTCTCTCTAATCTTTTCATTTGACACTTTTGTCAACTTTGTGATGCCCAACTCAGCAGCAAGACCCCACTCTGCCTGTTTTGCATACACCTTCCCAACCTTGGGTGATGCTGAGAAAATTTGCTTCACATTTTGAAGACGCCCGGACACGTTTAGAAACACATGACCTGGATTATAAATCTGGTCCCAATGACTGAGCCAGACCGCTGTGGGGAGCCCACAGAAAACCAGCGAAAAGGTTTTCTTTGGAAGTCTTGGCTGCATGCACAATCATGTAGTAACTACTTATGACTTGTCTGAAAAGCAGGGTTCCCACTCTAAGTTAACTGTCAAATTCCATGACTTTTCCCTGACTATCATTGACTAAAAAGCTGGATTTCCATGACCTGTAATGAACGGAAAAACAAGCAGCCTTTGTGCAGAGCACTGAGCAGACAAAAACCAGCCCACAATATATTAAACCCATCAATTTGCAAGCTTACTAGACCACAGACGTTTTCAGTACAAAACTAAGTTTTCACTGGTTAAGCCTACACCGATCAGCCATAACATAATGACCACTGACAGGTGAAGTGAATAACATTAATAATCTCGTTATCATGGCACCTGTCAGTGGGTGGGATATATTAGGCAGCAAGTGAACATTCAGACCTCAAAGTTGATGTGTTAGAAGCAGGAAAAATGGGAAATGTAAGGATCTGAGCAACTTTGACAAGGGCCAATTTGTGATGGCTAGACGACTGGCTCAGAGCATCTCCAAAACTGCAGCATTTGTGGGGTGTTCCCGGTCTGCAGTGGTCAGTACCTATCAAAAGTGGTCCAAGGAAAGAAAAGCGGTGAACCGGCGACAGGGTCATGGGCAGCCAAGGCTCACTGATGCACATGGGGAGCGAAGGCTGGCCCGTGTGGTCCAATCCAATAGACGAGCTAGTGTAGCTTATATTGCTGAAAAAGTTAATGCTGGTATTGATAAAAAGGTGTCAGAACACACAGTGGATTGCAGTTTCTTGCGTATGTGCCTACAATGGGCACGTGAGCATCAGAACTGGACCACGGAGCAATGGGAAAAGGTGGCCTGGTATGATGAATCACGTTTTCTTTTACATCACGTGGATGGCCGGGTGTGTGTGTGTCGCTTACCTGGAGAACACATGGCACCAGGATGCACTATGGGAAGAAGGCAAGCCGGTGGAGGCAGTGTGATGCTTTGGGCAATGTTCTGCTGGGAAACCGTGGGTCCTGCCATTCATGTGGATGTTACTTTGACACGTACCACCAACCTAAACATTGTTGAACATGTGCACCCTTTCATGGCAATGGTATTCCCTGATGGCATTGGCCTCTTTTAGCAGTATAATGCACCCTGCCACAAAGCAAAAATGGTTCAGGAATGGTTTGAGGAACACAAGTTCAAGGTGTTGACTTGGCCTCCAAATTCCCCAGATCTCAATCCAATCAAACATCTGTGGGATGTGCTGGACAAAAAGTCTGATCCATGGAGGCCCAACCTCACAACTTACAGGACTTAAAGGATCTGCTGCTAACGTCTTGGGGCCAAATACCGCAGGACACCTTCAGAGGTCTGGTGGAGTCCATGCCTCGACGGGTCAGGGCTGTTTTGGCGGCAAAATGGGACCTACACAATATTAGGCAGGTGGTCATAATGTTAAGGCTGATTGCTGTAATGCACAGTTATGATCATCATTAAGATGATGCTCCTGTCGGCTTCATGCGGGTAGCATGCTTCTTACTGTTTGCGTGGCTGCAAAGTGCTCCCTCTCCCATATTTGATATCGATAGCAGTTTTACAAACTTTACATTTAACTTTTCTGTCATCTGCTTTTAACACCCAGTCTTTTAATTCATCATTATGTAGCCAAAGCTCTTGAAATGTACATTTTCCTGGCATGTTTGTCTTCGTTAGCAGGTACAGGAGACCGCATCTTGACTGAAATGATTGCCAGTTGAGGAGCGGGAAGGGGATAAATGGACGCTGAAAAATTAAGCTGCCTAACCATAACAATATGGGAAATGCGTGAAATAACCTGATAAAGAAGAATACTGCATGGAAAATACATTTTGATAAATGGCAACTAAAATTTAAACATGCTACAAAATTCCCTGATATTCCATGACTTGGACTAAAAAACTATAAAATCCCCTGATTTTCCATGTCTGGAATATACTTTTTAAAATCCCATGATATTCCAGAAATTCCATGACCAGTGGGAACCCTGAACAAGACATGGAGAAAAGTTGTATTTTGAATGCTGTCGTAATCTTCGTCTTTGTACCTGTATGGGGACCAAGGGAAAGGCCCTGCAAGGAGAGATTGGGTCATTCTACTTTTCCTTCATGATGAAAAGAATGTCTATGGCAAGAAAAGGGCAGCCAAACATGAAATATTAAAATTAATCTTCCTTACTGTTCAAATTTCAAGGTACAGTATCTGTTCATACAGTTCCAGAAAAAAATTAAGAGACCACTGCCCCTTTTTCTTTCCTTTCCAAAAAAGCCGAAAAGGAAGGTTTTGAGTGAGGAACAGAAGGGTTAAAATTATGAGGCCACTGCAAATTGAACGCTTATTTTCCTCACTCAAAACTTTCCTTTTCAACTTTTTTGGAAAGGAAAGAAAAAGGTGCAGTGGTCTCTTATTTTTTTCCAGAGCTGTATGTTGAGAAAAAGAGCAGTTTTCTGAAATGTTTCCATGAGGATTTGACCCCAAGATGTTTAATCACAGCAGTAAGTCACAATTAACACATTACCCACTGTTTTTTCTATGAATAACCAACTCATTAATCATCTAGAATTAAAGAAATTAACTTGTTTTTTAAATAATGCAGTTCATACAAACCACATTAAAGGTGCACTATGCTACTTTAACGCCACCTATCGGCAGTGAGTTGAATATTGGTTCTACAAATCCATTAGGATCTGACACATCATTCCTAACTTCAAGCATACTAACCAGTCTGAAGCAATGTCACCTCCAACAGTCGATGCTGGAGTAATGAACACAGAATTTAGTTTCAAATGGGGTTGATGGGCCCTTTCCAAAACTCTGGAACACAGAATAAACAAAGTAAACAGCTAAACCAATCAAAAAGTAATCTAGGCTATTCCTTGTGTTGGAAGCATTGTCATATTTTAGAGACTTGTTGATGGCTATCTAGCAAACATGATTGTGTTCGCTAGATACACAATGTCTTTACCCATACCGAAGAGTTTAGTGAAAGCAGAGGTCAGAACTTGTGTTAGACGTTTTGTTGGAGGAGCAGGTGCTTGTGTTGCCGCTGCCTGAGCCTGCTGCACCTGTTCAGGATGTGGCTGCTGCTCCTGTAAGCCTGTCCATGTCTGAGGATGAGGGCGAGGCCAAGGCTCCAGACACACTGCCCCGTTTTGACCCACTCTCCCCGCTGACAGTGATGCCAGAAGGGATGTCCGTTCGACACGGCTCCAAGTGGAGGCGGAAGAGAGAGCACAGATCAGGCGAGAAACTCTCCAGTTGGAGATGTGTAAACTAGAACAGGAGTCGCGCAGACTTGAGGCCGAACAGGAGACGCATAGGCTAGAACAGGAGACGTGCAAACTCGAGGCAGAACAAGAGTCACGCAGACTCGAGGCCGAGCAGGAGACGCGTAGGCTAGAGCAGGATACACATAGACTTGATTAAGAACTGGAGCTGCGTAAGCTGGAACTTGATCAAGAGTTGCGTAAGATGGAACTGGAGGTAGAGACAGCGAGGTTAGCCTCTGCTCGTGCTGTGCCTGCTAGTGAGCCATCCTCAGTGGACACCCCCCTAACTGCATCACCTGTTCCTTTTTCCATTACCCAATCGCATCACACATCCCTGGTTTAAAAACCAGTCAGTTGGTTCTCCCAGAGAGACTCTTTTGATTTACCACACTTGGACATAGACACTCTTGAGATACATACCTTTTTGATAGACAGACACTTCGTTCATTCATACATCACTTAGTATAGCACATACATCTCACTTTGTCCTGTTTCATGTGAGTATGTAAAAAAAACTTTGTCTAAAACCACTAGTTAGAACTGAGCGGACCACCCACTGTATTTTTGTATTGGTTAGTAGTCAGCTAAGGGGTTCTTGAGGCAGGCAAGTTCAGTTTAGGGGTGTTTTGACTATATTATTTAATTTCTTGGGTCCAGCTCAGCCCCTTTTACCATGTGTTTACAATAAACGTTTTATGTTTGACGGTAGCTTTGGTTGTCTGTGTTGTTTGTTCTCACTGTTCCTGTACACTACACCACTTTGCATGAATTTTATGTTACGGGTCTCTGTACCATCCACCCTAGACTGCTCGAGCCACAGGGTTCGTAACACTGACACTGCCAGAGACTGTTTTTTTAACGTTAACTGATATTTTGGTATAATATAGGAAATTAACAATTATTTTATCTGACACTATGTTCCTAGCATTAATTCACTGTATAATCTTAAAGTGCAGTCAAAATATACACTCCCTGCCAGATTTTTATTTACATTTCTGCATATGTTTTACTTTGGATATTGTCAGATCTTTTTCTGGGTTGTAGTACTGTTTATAGGTAATCTGAGCAAAAAAATAATATACACCAAAGTTAGGTACTTCCTTGATTTATTTAGTCCGCTAGTTATACAAATGGAATCTTCAGGTGCTTAACAGTTATTGCCCCCATAGTTAATTCAACTCAATGAATAGGATTATTAGAGTCAGGTGTTTGAATTCCTTTGTACAAAATCTGTCCTGATTTGTAACAGCCGTGCCCAACATAAATATGACTTCTAAAGGCACATCATGCCATAAGTGTGCAGTGGCAAATGTTTTCTGGCTCGGTGGCTCCATATTGTTTTAATGTAGGGAGTAATAAAACAATATATGCCTTACAAGGCTACTAAACAGGAAATACAAATATGGGCGTCTTGTAATGAAAGAAGCAATGTAAGTGATCTTTACATATCATCATTAAATAAAACAAGAAGCAGTTTGATATTAAGGTATTTTACCTAATCTTTTTAACATAGGAATAGTTAGAAAACAAGTTTTACTTTAGCATTCCAGGATGATTTATATGGAAGCATATAGTTAACTTAATTCAAAGGTTTATGCAATCCCACATTGCATTTTCATTTTCCAATTTTGCCTGCATTATCTCAGTCAATCTGAAAATTAATATGCAATCATGTGATTTACATTTAAATTTTCATGTACTGGTATGCACATTCGCAGTCAATTTAAAAATGTTACTGAAAAGCCATTTGGCATTTTATTTTCAAAGTCATGCCCAGCTTCGTGGTCAACATAATTCAAATGTGAAGTGAGAAATAGCGCCACACCTTTGCAAATGAATTTCCAAGCTCTAATGCTGTTTTCCTAACTCAATGAAAAAGACATTGCAATGCGATTGAATTTTTATTTTCATATTCCACAGCCCTTTCAGTCATTCTCTGAAGGCGGGACACTGTCAGGTCCTGGCTGGGTGCTTCTAGGCATCTCTATGCACCTGGGGGGTCACAGCGAGGGGCCTGCCTGCAGAGGTGCCTCTAGGCATGCGCTGCTGTTTTTAATTGTCCCCAATTAGAGGCAGCGGCCCCGTGTTGCTTCTAATTGGGGACCCAATTTTAAGTTGTTCTTGGTTTGCTTTGGTGTGGATCATTGTTTGTGCCATTTTGTACAGTCTGCCTCCGTTTATGGTTGTGGCTCTTGTTGTTTTGGTTTGCGAAGAACATTAAAAAGATGTTACACTTCTCTCACTCTGCGCCTCATGTCCTGCCCTGTGACAGCTTAACGTGCCAACTGGAAAAGGTAGGCTACAATCATAGATGTATGGGTAATGGCAATTGCAGGGCTAGTGCAGGTAATGTTGGATTTCACAGATCATATTGAAAGCAATTTGATTTCCTCGTCAGATGCTCATGGAAGTCTAAAGGCTGCAGTCACACCCCATTTCTCATCATTGGCACTGAGGTGGAGCGTGTACCCAGCTTTAAATTCCTGGGTTGCAATTTGTACTTACATTTACCTTCATTGCACATATATGCATCCCACTTGTAACATACATTGTTCTTAATAACTGATTCACTCGTACATTTTCTGCACTCGTCTGTTTGCACTTCTGGTTAGATGCTAACTGCATTTTGTTGTGCTGTACTTGTACTTGTTCAGTGACAAATTTGAATCTAATCTAGGGTGACCACATTTTCAAACTCCCAAAACGGGGCCCTTAAGTGTAGTGCATGTTAATCACTACACTTAAAGTCCCCCACCCTCTAGGGGGACTCTCCATCCCGGTATCTCAATCCTTGCACTCCAGCACTAGGATGAACCTGTCAGTCCCTTTGTGAGATAATCTTTGCATCAATGTCTTACCCAGCCGTCTCAGGGGGACATTTATGCTATGTCTGTACATGCATTTAATATTCATCCTCAATGAATTACAGTTACCATAACTGTTTACTGAACCACTCCGGTATCTCAATCCTCGCGCTCCAGTGCTTGGATAAACTCGTCAGTCCTTTTGTGAGATAATACCCTACATCGATGTCTAAACAGCAGCAGAAGAACTTGCATTATCCGTCATCAGCAGATTGCGACATTTACACAGAGGTTATTCCTCTGATAGAACCAGAACTTGCATTACAAAAAAATAATTGGTAAAACAATGCAAAATAGAAATAGAATAACAGCAAAATAATAAAACATTGAATCAAAGAGAGAAATATAAAAACACATCACAATAATAAAACATCAAAGAAGAAAATACAATAAAAACCAATAAAAACAGTGTGGTTAAGTTCAAGCGCTCAGTGATAGGTGCATGAAAAGAGAAGTGTTTTTAACCTGGATTTAAAAATGGATACGTTTGGGGCATGTCTAAGATCTTTTGGTAGTTTATTCCAGTTGTGTGTAGCATAACTGCTAAACGCAGATACGCCATGTTTAGTATGGACTCTAGGCTCTACTAGCTGATCTGAGTTCATGGATCTAAGAGCCCTGCTCGGTTTATACTCTTCAAACATATCAGAAATGTATTTGGGGCCTAAACCATTCAGTGATTTATAGACTAAAAGCACCACTTTAAAATCTATTCTGTAACTAACTGGAAATCAGTGTGAAGACTTCAGAACCAGAGAGATGTGCTCTGTTCTCTTGGTCCTGGTTAACATTCTAGCAGCAGCATTCTGAATGAGCTGCAGCTGTTTTACAGTCTTTTTGGGGAGTCCAGTTAAGAGGCCATTACAGTAGTCAACCCTACTAGAGATAAAAGCATGGATAAGCTTCTCTTGGTCTTTTTGGGACACCAGCCCTTGATTCTGGCTATATTTTTAAGATGATAGAATGTTGTTTTGGTGACCGCTTTGATATGACTGTTGAACGTGAGGTCTGAGTCAGTCAGAACACCAAGGTTACGCACTTGGTCCCTGGTTTTTAGGGCCCGAGAATCCAGCTCTTTACTAATACTAGTTCTCTTACTTTTGTTGCCAAACACAATAATCTCTGTTTTATCTTGGTTTAATTGTAGACAATTTTGGTTCACCCAGGTATTTATGTGCTCTATACAGTGACACAGTGAGCCTACTGAGCTATAGTCATTCGGTTTGAGCGCCATATATATTTGAGTATCATCTGCAGAGCTATGGTAGTTAATGTTGTTGTTCTGTAGAATTTGGCCCAGAGGTAGCATAGAGATTGAACAGAAGCAGTCCGAGAACGGATCCCTGGGGAACTCCGCATGCCATAGCCACCCTATCAGATTCATGATTGCCAATGGTGACAAAGTAACTCCGGCCGTCTAAATAAGATCTGAACCAATTAACTACTACCTTGTTCTTGGGTAGGCTACACAGCTTCTTCAAACCTCAAACTTCTCAATTTTTTACTTTATATTGTGATTGTTTTATTCTATTTGTATTATTTGTACTATGCATGCTCGATTGGGTTGAGATCAGGTGACTGACTCGGCCATTGCAGAAAATTCCACTTCTTTGCCTTAAAAAACCCCTGGGTTGCATTCGCAGTATGTTTTGGGTCATTGTCCATCGCGAAAGTGAAGCGCCGTCCAATCAACTTCGCTGAATTTGGCTAAATCTGAGCAGACAATACAGTTGTGCTCATAAGTTTGCGTACCCTGTCAGAAATGGTGAAATTTTGGCATTGATTTTGAAAATATGACTGACTGATCATGAAAAAAAAACTGTATTTTATTTAAGGATAGTGATCATATGAAGCCATTTATTAACACATGGCTGTTTGGCTCCTTTTTAAGTCATTATGATGACAGAAATCACCCAAATGGCCCAGATCAAAAGTTTACATACCCTTGAATGTTTGGCCTTGTTACAGACACACAAGGTGACACACAGGTGACAATGGCAATTAAAGGTTAATTTCCCACACATGTGGCTTTTTAAAATGCAATTAGTGTCTGTGTATAAATAGTCAATGAGTTTGTTAGCTCCCAGGTGGATGCTCTGAGCAGCCTAGATACTGAGCCATGGGGAGCAGGAAAGAATTGTCAAATGACCTGCGTTACAAGGTAATGGCACTTTATAAAGATGGAAAAGGATATAAAAAGATATCCAAAGCCTTGCAAATGCCAGTCAGTACTGTTCAATCACTTATTAGAGAAGTGGAAAATTCGGGGATCTCTTGACATCAAGCCAAGGTCAGGTTGACCAAGAAAGATTTAAGGCCAAAACTGCCAGAAGAATTTTTCGGGATACAAAGAAAAATACAGGCTGCTCTGAAAAAAGACGGTGTGGTTGTTTCAATGAGCACAATACAACAATACTTGAACAAAAATGAGCTGCATGGTCGAGTTGCCAGAAAGAAGCCTTTACTGCGCCAATGCCACAAAAAAGCCTGGTTACAATATGCCTGACATCATGCCTCACAGCTTCTGGCACACTGTAATTTGGAGTGAGGAGACCAAAATAGAGCTTTATGGTCACAACCATAAGCGCTATGTTTGGAGAGGGGTCAACAAGGCCTATAGTGAACAGAATACCATCCCCACTGTGAAGCATGGTGGTGGCTCACTGATGTTTTGTGGGGTTGTGAGCTCTAAAGGAACGGGGAATCTTGTAAAAATTGATGTCAAGATGAATGCAGCATGTTATCAGAAAATACTGGCTGACAATTTGCATTCTTCTGCACGAAAGCTGCTCTTGAACTTTCCAGCACAACAATGATGGTGGTTACAGCAGAAAAAGTTGAATGTTCTGGAGTGGCCATCACAGTCTCCTGACCTTAATACCATCGAGCCACTCTGGGGAGATCTCAAACGTGCGGTTCATGCAAGACGACCAAAGACTTTGCATGACTTGGAGGCATTTTGCCAAGACGAATGGGCAGCTATACCACCTGCAAGAATTCGGGGCCTCATAGACAACTATTACAAAAGACTGCATGCTGTCACTGATGCTAAAGGGGGAAATACACAATATTAAGAACTAAGGGTATGCAGACTTTTGAACAGGTGTCAGTTCATTTTTTCCTTGTTGCCATGTTTTTGCACCCTCGACTGCCTGGCAACTCACGTCTCCAACACCATCGTAACGTTTGCAGACGACACCACCATCATAGACCTGATCTCTGACAACGACGAGTCAGCCTATAGAGACGAAGTAAGGTACTGACTTCGTGGTGTTAGGATAACAACCTCCAGCTCAATGTCAGCAAAACTAAGGAGATGATTGTAGATCACAGGAAGCAGCGGCGGGGGGACCACACCCCCATACACATCAATGGGTCTGCAGTAGAGAGAGTTCACAACATCAGGTTCCTCGGGTTCAACATCAGTGATGACTTGACCTGGTCTCATCACTCTAACGTCGTGGTGAAGGAGGCCAGGAAACGGCTCTTCTTCCTATGCCGATTAAGGAGATTTGGCATGCAGGATACTCACCAACTTCTACAGATGCACTATCGAGAGTATCCTGTCCGTCTGTGTCACTGCCTGGTATGGCAGCTGCACCGCCCTTGACCGCAAAGCACTTCAGAGGGTGATTAAAACAGCAGAGCACAAGGTCTGCCATCCCTGCAAGATCTCTACACAGAGAGGTGTAGGAGGAGCAAATGGATCATTGCAGATCCCAGCCACCCATACCATGGACTGTTTACCGAGCTGCCGTCAGGCGGAAGGTACAGGAGTATTTAGTCCAAAACAAACAGGCTACGGGACAGCTTCTTTCCACAGGCTGTAAGGCTGCTCAACTTAGGAACCCATCTTCCCTTCCATCCATAGTCCATTCACACTTGTCACTTTATATCATGTACATCTGCCACTTACAGTGGGTATAAAAAGTCTACACACCCCTGTTAAAATGCCAGGTTTTTGTGATGTAAAAGAATAAGACAAAGATAAATCATGTCAGAACTTTTTCCACTTTTAATGTGACCTATATTGTGAACAATTCAATTGAAAAACAAATTGAAATCTTCTAGGGGAAAAATGAAAAATAAAAATCTTACAATAAGCTGGTTCCAATTTCTTATAGGAATAAGCTATTTCATGAAATCTACTTGTTTGTTAACAAATCAAAGTATTATACCGTGGAATTGCTACACTAATATCTTTGGAGAAAATGCCTAAATGTCCTTATACCTTATCTTATGTATGCAACCTCAAAGACTGTTACATTCCATTCAGTGTGCTGCAATATATCCAATACCATGTTTCCTATGTACTTTTTTATTTTTATTTTGTTTGTATTCTAGTTTTGTTTATTTAGTAATTGTGACCTTGTACTATAGTATATGTACTGTATGTTTCTTACATGCCTTACATTGTTCTTATTGTTCAGTTATTTCCTGATTCTTGCACTCTGTAAATGTTTTGAATAATAAAAAAATGTGCAGTAAAAAAAATACTACAAGATGGGACATATACCTTTTCTACCTTAAGACCGTATTGATGTGGTGTGTTTTTGTAGAGTGGCTATGGCAAGATCACTTGGAAACATTATACAATTACTTTAAAATGATAGCTATGTGATGAAGGTATTAAATCACAACAAGCAAAGCACATCTTGGCATGTGCTCAGGTGGTGCATAGTACTGTTGATGTGAAACATATGGCTACGGTTGAGTTCTTTAAATGCAGATTAGATTAATTTAATGTTCAGACACTATGGCCATTTATTAATTAGATCATAATGTTGGGTGTGTAAGCATTATTATAGTTCAGTTTATGAGCAAAGCACCATTTTTGCCACAGGTATGACATATCTCAAAATATTTATGACCATTGCAGGTTTTGCTTTTTTTCAGAAATCTTCCAGCAACGTCCAATGGCCACTGGAACGTATATGTTTCATTAAAATATACATTAATAAATTATTTTGCATACAAAAAGAGCTGGTGCTGCCATCTTTGCATCCAATAGAGAAAATAAACGCTACGTAAAGCTACACTGGCGGCACTGAGGAAAATTGAGTAACGCGTTTTTTATTTTAAACATTAACTAGAAAGGGATTACTTAAACAACTAACTATGGACAGGTACTTGATTTAGATTTTGAATTCATCCATTTAATAGTTATCAGGATATTCCAACCTGACTTTAAGACAATTCATTTCATACCACGCACCCCAAAAAATCCCGTTAAATTATCTAAGACCTAAAAGTAGCCTATCATGGAAAAAGCTGTAATCAGAGGAACTTGCCTTGAGTCTGGACCCGTTAATGAGTCATTCACAGGTTATCTTACATTAAACAGGATACATGTTGCATTTAAGTTTTCTGAATTGTGGGATTTGATCAGTGGGAGAATCTGACAGAAATGTGTTCTATTTTTGTTCTCCGTTCTTCGCTGGTCATAGTAGAGAAGCAAAGTATGAGAAGCCGCCTAGGCCAAAATGTAATATTTCACTTGCAGATACATATATACTGGTACTAAACACTTGCACATACATATATACTTCACTTGCACATACATATATACTTGTACTAAACACTTGCGCATACATGCATACTTCCCTTGCGCATACATTTATACTTCACTCGCATATACATATATACTTCACTTGCGCATACATATATACTTCACTTGCACATACATATATACTTTACTTGCACATATGAATTCACAATTGGAAGTTGCTACCACAAAGTAGCACACTAACCGCAAATAACAAAAAAAAGTGGTGAGACAGGTGGAGTAATGCCGTTAAACTATGCGGCTCAGGTCGAAGCAGTGTCTTTGCTTCAAAATATACTTCAGACTCCGTCTGTGATTAATGCTAGCATATATGCTATGTGCAAGTGAAGTGTATATGTATGTGCAAGTGTTTAGTACCAGTATATATGTATGTGCAAGTGAAGTATTCAATTTTGGCCTAGGCGGCTTCTCATAGGGCGGCGTGTGTCGAATGTTTGCAGGGACCTTGCATGACTTCCCCCAGACATGTTGTGAAAGCTTTGTCGTCATGGTCTGGTTGTTCGGCTGAGACCTTACAGAAACCGGTATATAATCGCGTGATACCTTGTTACACAAACCGGTATCGAGAGGGATGTGCTTCTACAGCAGTTATGATTTCAGATGCTGGCATGCAGTAAACAGCAGTCTTAGTCATTTCACAAGAAATTCAGAGGAAGGGACACTGCACTTTCTAGCAATTGTGTACTGAAATGGGACATTCTTATTCATAATTATAGGTGTCGAATGTTTTTCCTTGTTAACTTTCTCCACCCATTCTAATCACCCAGGAATAAACTGACAAATAAATAGAATGCTTGTCGTCACGTCTGGTCGGAGACCTTGTAAACCAGCGTCAAAAAATAAGATGAAGTTTGATTCGCAATAAGACCATCAGCACGAAAAAACAAAATCTTAACAGCCTAATTAACAACAACCACAATAATAATCATAATAATGGGCAATATAAAATAAGATGAAGAGGAATATAGCGCATACAAACGTAAGCGCTAACGTGTTGCATGTTTTCTCTTATTTCTGTTGTTCATGCGTTCGTAATGTTTGAATTACGTGTGTATGTAATGCGCCAGACAAACTTGCTTTGCCTTGCTGTTCCACTGCGGCAAGTGCTGTTCCACTTACCCATATTCAAGATTCGTACTTTGATCGTCAATACCTCATCAACAAACCTGCCAGATAGAAAAAAATTACATTTTCCGAATCTGCTCACGAGTGCGAACAAGCAACACCCCTTTGGTTTTCCATCTCGGTTTCATAGTCGAAAAGAACGTGAACAATTGCTTTACTACGACGCGAGGTTTAAGGCACCGTCTTAAAAGTGGGTCATTGTCTGGTCATGTTTATGAAAAACGTCATTGGCTAATGTAATATGTCAATAGCTCATATCAAAATAACCAACCAATATAGCTTCATGGACAACTGCTCTACCATCAGCATCCTTTAGTTTTACAGTTTTCTAATTTAGGACATTTTTAATAGTTTTTAAAACATTTTTCCATCAAAAATGGTCTCAGACCAATACCTTTTTTTAAAAAATCAAAATAAACAACTGAAATGGCTTCAGGTACAGCTGATCTACCATTAACTTCCATTAGTTTCACAACTATTGAAATTAGGAAATTATTAATAGTTTTTAAAGCACTATTCCATGAATTATGTTCAATAGCTTGGACCCAATTTATCTTTTAGCAAAATGCACAACTGATATAGCTTCAGGGACAGCTGCTATACCATCACCACATTCTGCACGAATATAAAGGTAACTTCTCCTCAGTAGCCTATGCCTCACACATGCCTATAGTATCGAGGTTACTTGGAGATCATAAATGGTCGCTGGTTGGCATCTTGATCAGTGAGGGTATAAATAAACCACTGCTCTGGGCTGGGACGCTAAACAGGAGGCCTATGCTATTCCACAGCGCTGATTTTTTCACGGAGAAGGATGAATGATTAATTAGCGGTTTTAGGCTATAATTTATGCTGATCTGTCAACATATAGGTTGATGATTGACACGCATAAATTAGCCATCGGGTGTGTCCTATGAAAATAAGGACAGGGGAAGTGTGCTCTCGGGTTCATGGTTGTAGACATATCTGATTTACCAATCTGCGATGACGTCAACGCTTGTTTTGAAGAGGTGCGTCAGTTTCATCACACTTGGAGATGATTGCAAATCTTTCCCTACGCTTGAATCTGACAATTTCTGAGAAGGTTTTGTAAATGAGGGCTGTTGTTTCACTGTTAGGGTTTTAGCCCTTTTCTTACATTAGTGGGTGGGGCGGATAGGGAAGGAGTATTGGTATGTTGGCTTATTGAGAAGACAAGACAAGTCCTGTCAAGTTATTAAGAAATACAGTTTCCCAAAATGTCAACCTGACACATCAGTACACTTCTGTTTTTACAGAAGCCATCAGAAATGATCCCCAAATTTGTCTCAGAGGACCCTGACGGGAAGCTCCAAGTATGGCAAAAATGACAAGGCCATGTATTGTGTCAGAAGGGATTGGTCTTGAGTCAGGTAATACTGTAGAAAACGGGTGCTTGAAAAGACATCTTGATGCCCTGACTTATGCATTTGGTGCACATGGAGTGCTGCAGCATGGGTTTTGATCCGATTCACGGCGTCTTCAGGAAGAAAAAAAATACTTTCCGGTCCGATAAAGGGTTACATGCCTGGAAATATGTCTTCATACTTTTAATTTTACCCCCATCAATGTGTTCTACATCAATAATCAACTGATTATTTGTCTACAGTAATATAATGTACATGTTTCTAAAGGAAGGGATCACGTACCATCAGAAAAGAAATACTTTGCTATGCAACTGCTGTGAAGGACAGATTTAGCAAATAATCAATTTGAAATATCTTATTAAACACAGTAGGGCAGAAACATGGCATTCTCCACACTATTTCCCCCTTTTCATTTGAATAAAGACAAACCTAGAAATAAATATAGTTGCAAGCAACAAAGGGACGGGGTTCTCCTATATGGCAGGGATAGGGAAATGGGTCGCCAGTTACAAGCTGGAAAGGTCAGACACTGTGACATTAAGTTTTTATATGGATTCTATATACCCTAGTGAATTATTTTCGAATGTCATGTTTCACCTCACTACGTCTAGTTTTTCTGTTATAAGGCAATTTGCATAGCTGTATTTGGCTTACAGTGTACTGAACTGGAGCCAATGGAGTGGGTGGTTAAGAAAGTGCTGCTAGCATTACTCTCTAATTTCCCCCTTGCATTGACACTATATATGGATTCTTTAAACCATACTGAGTAATTCTCAAATGCCATGTTCCACTTCACAAGGTCTAGTTTTTTTGTTATAAGGCAATTTGCATTGGCCGAATTCAGGTGTAGAGTCTTGCACTGGAGACAATGGAGTGGTTGGCTAAGTGCTGCTGTTGTAATGTACATTGAGATAGACAGCCTAGAATTTGGTCAATAGGGCAAGCACTGGAAAACAGTCTGTCAGGGGACATTCGTGTCTGTATGTATATGGACTTCTGACTCAACAGTAACTCTCTAAGGTCATCGACAAAAACACTGGCAATGGAAAACCGCAGTGGTTGGACACTGCAATTATGTTTTTATAAAATATGTTTCACAAAGAGTGTGTGTGTGTGTGACAAAGATTATACAGACCTACGTTCACCTACCTTTTGTTGTCCAATGAACTTACATTAACCACCTTTTTACTAAGGTAATTTATCCGCAATCTTGCAATTTATCTCTTATTCCTTAGAACCGTATGGAGAGTCACATATGAGACATGTGTACACTGACAGGTCAGTCCGACTATGGGCTGATTTTTAGATAATTATTATAGTGATCTGTACTATGTGGTCACAGCAACCAAGGCATGTAAAGTCGATCTTCGCACTCTGATTTGATTGATTGATTGATTTTGGCAGCTCCGTTCCTCCACAGCTACAGTGAGTCAGGTCTTTTTTATACTTCTGTTTATCTTATCAATGCCCCTCTTTAGTTACTTGTGCATTTTTATTTACTCTAGTGTTGCCTTAAAGCATCAAACAACTTGGTTTTGTTAAAGGGAAATAAGATTTTCTAAGTTCATAAATTGCTGGATGTTTTTGTTGGATTGTCTCCCTATGCACGCAACTGTCTCACTCACGGTTGATCTGGTTATTGCTCTCAGCACAGTAACCTTCTGCGGTTTGATAAAGCTTTGTAAAATAACAATTGTCTACATTAAAAAACCCTCATGAGTCTCGATCCACGGATGAAGTGCGTAGTGTATTTTTATTAATAGATTCAGAACCCTAGAATCATCCTTTTTTTTTTAGCTTATTTCTTTACATTCCAATAAAGTGATCCGTATATGGTTTGTGTTCCCAGAGGTATCACAGCCTGTGCAAGGTGACTGTAGAGTTGCGCCAAAACTGGCAACCTTACGCAAGTCATGAAATGGTGAATTGACCTGATCCACTCGTGGTACATCTGATCTTTGTCGACCGATCATAAAAGGTACTTCTACTATGTCATAATGCCTGGCAACATGACCTTTAGCATGGACATGAAGCAGGCTGGGATGGGGTCATGGTGGCTCTACCCAAACAAAGGGTGCAGTGGCACACCGTGGTCATAGCTCCCTTCGCGGAATCAAAACATTGTTTTCGGTTTTGTTTTGCAAGATGGCTGTTTGTTTACAAACCAACAAGTTATAGAACAGATATTTTGAAGGAGATTCTGTCCGGAACCACTATATATAGGCTACGAGAATGATTATTTGTGTCATACAGGCGACAGGAGAATTGACACAATCAGATAAGTAGATCACAAGTTATAATAGTCATCACAATTATGTGGTTTGCATTATGATTATGATGTAAAGTGTTTTTTCTGTAAACCCAATACAAGAATATTCATGGTTATTGAAAAGTAGTTAGTAGCTTAGTGTTCTGATAAGATGCATCACTTACTGCCCTCTGCTGGCTCTTTGGTGTAAATTGAACACTGCAGCTATCAAGTTTGGAAATATTGTTTGATTTCAGTGTTTGGGTAATTAACTTTTTTCTAGCATCCCAAAAAATTTACATTGTTGTATTATTTTTATTGATTAGTTTGACCCCAAAACACTGTTACGGTCAGTAAAGGCATGGGGGAACCAAAATATGTAATTGAAACATACTGTAACCTCATTATGGTTTACCATTCATTTTATCATAAAAAAAAAATAGTGCTTGCGTATTACATTTTGTTTTACCTTTTCAACACATAGAATGTATTAAGTGTCTCAGGAGTCTGTTGTGATGTATTCTTAATTGTAGCTGAGAGTGTGCTGATTTCAGAAACAAAACACCATGATATCTATTACAGAAATGCCTGTAGACCCCTAAATGTCAAAGTAGTAAAATACGGCCAAAGATCCCTTAAAACAAATGTTCTGTCACAATGAAAATACAACATTGGGGAACCCCAATTCAGTGTGGTAGATGCCAAATGCATTTTTGTGATAAATGTCGACTGGCGACTTCCTCGTGGCCTCTGCATATTAGTTGTTTGGGAGAACAAGAGCTACAGACAGATACCACAGTCATGAGATGGGTGACAAATTATTTCAGTTGATCACCCATGAAATTGACAAGTCACTTAACCTCTTATACAAGTGCCAACTAGCCAGTCCTAGCAGAGGTTCTTGGCCCAGTGAGGGTGAAGTGGGCTCAGAATGTGCTGAGGTCTGGAGTTTTGCAGATAGAGGCCAGGTTGTTGAACCTGGGGCCCAAATAGAGGAGTGTGTCCTGGTCGAAGGGGGTGTCAGGGATGGAGATAGCGTCCAGTTGGTGGTCGGTCTCTAGGTCCCCTTCTTCAGCATAGGGGTGGGGGGCATAGTCTCCTGAATCTTCTCCTGGAACCTGCATCGAGTGCATCTTCTGAAGACGGGTGGATGGAGGGATGTTCATGAAGTGGTGTTAAGTGGTGTTAATACGGTTAATCAACAATCGAACAAACTGTTGACCAAACAGCAAATCAATATGAAAGGTACAATCATTTAGTTTTTTTGCCACTATTAATTACAGCTGTGATTGAGTCATTACCTGATTGAGTAAAAGCATCAACTGTCTTTCTGTCTTGACATAATTCTCTTCTTGCCATGAGGAGTATCTTTTTATGTATCTCGAACTGTTTATGGACCCCTTTTGAATAAGAAACATATTATACCAAACAATATACACACACACACACAGAAAGAACCGCACATTAGTGAAGTGAAAGACTCAGAAAAAATGTTTGATTGAAATATTCAAATTGAAATTCCTGCCCAGAGCCACTGGTGGAGATGTTTGTGGGTGCACTCTGAAACACATTTAAAAATGTTGTTGTAGTACTGTGCCACAGCATTGATTTGACAGGTTATTAGAGTCCTGTAACCTACCTGTCGCAGACGTGTTCCTCGTTCAAATGAGGAATGCCGTGTATTTCTGTTGTCATGATACTCAGATTTTACTTGCCAAGATGCTGGCAAAGCCTAGGAAAATATATTCACATCTTAAATGTCTTAAAAACTCCCAGTGTGAAACTATTTTTGATTGAATATTAGAGGTTTCCTAACCGATGACGTTTGGTTTTGTTGACAAGTAACTTTGGTGTCCACTTGTGTGGTAGTAGTAGGCACCTAGAATCAAAGACAGCATATTGTATGATGGGGGAAAAGCATAACCAGAGAATAACATGGAATTGTAGTGAATGTGATGTCTGTGGTTACCTTGCAATCAGTTCCTGGAACCTCAATGTTAAATTTGATGAGATGTTCTGCAGAGTCTTCATTTGTCGGGATTGGCATTCGTTTGCTCTTACAGGTCATCAGGAAGGACAACAGTAGAATACCTACAAGAGATGTACACGTTGATTAGATACAAGTCGTCCTCTGTGGTAACTGGTTCTGTGAAATTCATATTTGGTGGGATTTGACACTAGGTGGCGATGTAGGCTAGTTTGTATATTCCCCTGAACAAGACTTGAAGGATAGTGTGTGGTCTACCTAGTAATAGCAGAATGGCAGCCATGAAAATCACTACAGCGCTCGCTCCAATGTTGGCTCCACTGGACCTTTGCATACTGCAGTTAACCGCACCATGGCATTCACACACTGTGATTGCCAGGTTGTGGTGCGCACCCTGATCCTGCTGGTCAAACACCTCTAGCACCAACTGATGGTGACCTGCATACACTGTGTTCTCTTTCACCAGGGTCACTGTGTAGCCTGTAGTAAGAAAAATAGAAAACCGCATTAGTTTAGCTACTTGGTGATCCAAGAAAGTATTGAGATGTAGGTACAATAGTATGTATGTACAGGTGCATCTGAAAATAAGAATATTGTGGAATTGTTTTTTTTTTCTATAATTCAAATCAAAAAGTGACACCTTAATATATTCTAGATTCATTACACATAAAGTGAAATATTTCAAGGGTAAGCCACAGAAGGTCATTGCTGAAAGGGCTGGCTGTTCGCAGAGTGCTGTACGTATCAAAGCATATTCATGGAATGTTGACTGAAAGGGAAAAGTGTGGTAGGAAAAGTTGCACAAGCAACAGGGATGACCGCAGACTTGAGAGGATTGTCAAGCAAAGCCGATTCAAGAACTTGGGGGAGCTTCACAAGGAGTGGACTGAGGCTGGAGTCAGTGTATCAAGAGCCACCACGCACAGACGTGTCCAGGAAATGGGCTACAAGTGTCACATTCCTAGTGTCAAGCCACTCCTGAACCAGAGACAAGGTCAGAAGCTTCTTACCTGGGCGAAGGAGAAAAAGAACTGGACCATTGCTCAGTGGTCCAAAGTCTTCTCTTCAGATGAAAGTAAATTTTGCATTTCATTTGGAAATCAAGGTCCCAGAGTCTGGAGGAAGAGTGGAGAGGCACAGAATCCAAGTTGCTTGACGTCCAGTGTGAAGTTTCCACAGTCAGTGATGATTTGATGAAAGTGCCAATATGACTGGTAACTGGTTTGCTGCCCATGGTATTACTGTGCTTGATTGGCTAGCCAACTCGCCTGACCTGAAGCCCCGATACACCAGACCCAACAACACAGATGAGCTGAAGGCCACTATCAAAGTAACCTGGGCTTCCATAACACCTCAGCAGTGCCACAGGCTGTTTGCCTCCATGCCACGCCACACTGATGCAGTAATTTGTGCAAAAGGAGCCCCAGCCAAGTATTGAGTGCATAAATGAACATACTTAGGAAACCTTTGCAGGTGTTTAGAGTTAATTAGCTGATTAGAGCTCTTTTAAGGTCGACATTTCTGTATTATACATTATTGCCGGACCGTGTAATTGGAGCCGGCCTAGAGGAGCGAATGTCTCTTACTGACTGAGTGGATGAGTGAGTGACTGACTGACTAACTACCCCCTTGTTAAATAGCAAAACACATTATGCCTCAGGATTTGTTCAGGACAGACAAAAGCTTTGCTAGCTACAACCTTCAGTAGCTAAGCAATAGGAAGCCTAAAATACAACAGTTCTTCACTTGTATTTTCACTTGACAAAAAAGTGTTATCGTCACCTATATTGATACAGTGGTTATTGTATCAGTGTCATTCACGAATGGCGAATAAGCTGTTAGAACGGCCAGTGGCAAAAGCCATACAGTTCATAGATGCTATTTGGGGTGGAGGTAAACATAATAATAAATGTTAGCCAGTTTAACACAATGCTTAATGGTGTCTAGCGACATATTACTGGCAAATAAGCTTTTAAAACGGCCAGTGGCAAAAGTCATACAGTTCATAGATACTATTTGTGGTGGAGGTAAACTTAATAAGACGCGTTAGTCTGTTTAACACAATGGTTAATGGTGTCTAATGAAATATTCAAACACCCGGTGTAAGTTTAGCACTGTGGCGTAGTGGTTAAAGACACAGCCTTTCACGAGGGCGACCTGGGTTCGAATCTTGAGAGAGCAGTCATGATCAACACTTTCTATTGCGGGCCGGCTAAACTAGGCTTGCCTGGTTTCTTGTTAATTCTAATATTTTGAGATACTGGATTTTTTCCATGAGCTGTAAGCCATAATCATCAAGTTTGAAACAAAACAGGCTTGAAATGTTTCGCTTTGTGTAATGAATCTAGAATATATGAAGGTGTCACATTTGAATTTGAATTACGGATACTCAATTTTTTTTTTCAGAAAATTCTGATTTTAAAATATAACATTATAACAAATCAACTATAACAATCATAATAATTTGGTAAAATACAGCTCCGGAAAAAATTAAGAGAGCACTGCACCTCTTTCTTTCCTTTCCAAAAAAGTTGAAAAGGAAAGATTTGAGTGAGGAACAGAAGCGTTCAATTTGCAGGGGTCTCTTAATTTTAACCCTTCTGTTCCTCACTCAAAACCTTCCTTTTCGACTTTTTTGGAAAGGAAAGAAAAAGGTGCAGTGGTCTCTTTTCCACAATATTCAAATTTTTTGAGATGCACCTGTATAGGGTCAAAGAGCCCATATGTAATGATGTTTGAGGAATGAGAGGCCAGATGTTTGAGGTGGAAATCCTCACCATGGTTGGGGTCAATACTCCACTTGCCCTTGACATTATTCCCCAGGAGCTGAAATCTGAAGGGTCCACTGTAAGGATCTTTATCCAGGTCATAGGCTGTGATGTTGACCTTTGAGGGTTCATCTGACAGACACATGCCCATAGTGGACATCTTCAGCTGTGGAAGGTTGTCGTTCTGGTCCTTTAGGTGGATGTTGAGCATTCCGGTTCCAGTCATGGGAGGCTTGCCTGTCATTCAGAGAAACTATCATCTGCCACATAATGATGGTTCTCTGGATGATCTTCAGGTACAGTGGCTTTTAATGGATATTAGTTTATTTGACAATATTAAAGCAGTACTTTATGGTTCTTACCATCATCAACGGCAAACACTGTCACTTGATAGACACCATTTTTCACGTAAGAGGACTCTCGATCTAAGATTTTAGTAGTGGTTATTTTACCAGTCTTTGCGTCTACTGCCACCCATTGGGCCGGGTCATTTCCTTTCATGTACCTGTGACACATGGTTTGGGCCTGTTAGCAGGATGTTTGGCTGTGAGTTGTTTCCATTCTTACAACTACCTGTATTATACTTTTTAAATGTTGTTCATGTCATTTAAATCCATCTACATCACTTTTCAGGTGCCATCCCCTACAATGCGATGGTGACCATGAGTCAGGTAGTTTTTCTTAAAGCAGCCACAGTGGCAATGCTGACCGTATTCTATGCCTATACAGTTACCACAGCAACAAAAAGACCGGCCTTCATTACACCAATCTCTGCAGAGTTTGTGGATGTGTACATTTGTGTATAAAAATGTTTATTATGTACACCACCTAACAAAGGTGACTGTGGTTTGTATTTTAAAGCAGGCAGACAGGCTTTAAGAAATTTTGTTATTTAGTTATGCTGATGGCAGATAACGCATATTCTTGTGCTACTGCTGTAATTAATGACAGATGCAGGGTATCTCAAAAGGACTGACGAGTTTATCCAAGCGCTGGTGTGTGAGGATTGACATACCGGGATGGTGCAGTAAACAGTTTTGGGAACTGTAATTCATCGAGGATGAATATAAAATGCACGTATAGAAGAAAATGAGAACTAAACTAAAAATATTAAAATAATAATAAACGACATGGCACAAATGTCCCCCTGGAGACAACCAGGTAAGACATTATCTCATGGCGAGGCTGATGGGTTCATCCAAGCACTGGAGCATGTGGATTAAGATACCAGGGTGGAGAGTCCTCCTGGTTAGAGAATTGTAACTATGTGACTTTAAAAAAAAAAAATTGTTTTGTTTGATCTGTGAACGTACGTAAACTGTATGTTTTGTTTTGTCTGTACGCTGTGTTTTTTTTCTGTTTGTTTTTAATCATTGAAACTAACCCGTATATGTAAACTTGTATACACAGGGCTCAGCTGTAAAAGAGACTTGGGTCTCAGTCTGTGTTCCCTTTTGAAATAAAGGTTTAATAATAATAATGCCGGACATAAACAAGGAGTTGAAGAATCTCAAACGTGACGTCACAAAGGAAACTAAAGAGGATTTCAAACTCAAAGTACGGAGCTGAGAGGAGTGGAGACACGGCACAGACAACTGGAAGAACACAATCTGGGGGTTGGTGGGGTGCTGCTCCAGTCATCAAAACAACAGCAACGATTTCCAGGAAAAGCTCCTGAGGAAGCCGAGGGAAAAGGTGCCCCAAATTTTAGAATACATCATTTGTATCTCTCAGACACAGATCTTTATATCCAGAGAGCACAAAGGGTCTACCCCATAGGTCTGTTGCCTACTTTTTTCAGTACGGCATCAAGAAATTGTCTTGAGGAATGCCTGGCAGTAAAGGATTATGGTACATGGAACATTCCTGCTGTAGGTTGACCATGCATGTGCTCACTGAGTGATTCAGAGATGCGTAGAGCCATGTCAGAGTAGTGGGAGGCTACATTTACAGCAGATGGAGACAATGCCCTGCCCTGATGAGCACTTTCTATCCCCAGGCCAAATCACCTGGGGTTAATCAGCCTCAATACACCAGCAGATCTTCTAGCTCTTGTTATGTCTCCTGGGTAACAATTCCGGAAAGAGACGGGTAGATAGGAGAGACCAAACTGCTCTGGTAAAACAAATGTGACCACTTTTGGTATTTACTTCATGACGACGTTTTGTTACTTTTGAAGACATGTTTGTGACCTTCATGAATAGTACCAAGAAGGGCACCTTTTTACTTCCTAAAGCAATACAGTTTCTCATTTTTGGCATGGATTTTAGTAGTTTTGGAGTTCTCAAAATCAACAAACACCCACACCTCATTTGTAGATTTGTTACACTGGCTGTGTTGTTTAGGGATTATAACTGACGCTGTTTATAGATCTCAGTGACTATTAGGCCCTTCCAAAGAAACCGATTGACAGACTGTTTACAGCTACTGCCTGGTGTAAATTCTGAATGTTATATATAAACTATATACCTTGTTATTTTGGATTATTTCCAAAACATTTAAAAAGTTCAGACTAGGTCTGATTGAGGACCAAACTGGATTCATTAAAAGTCTTCATACACTGGACAATATCAGAGAGACTGACATTTGAGTGGGTGAATTATATATTTTTATATAAAAGAAACTCAAGACGTTTGATTTAAGGAGCCAATTCTGAACCGAACGGCATATAAAATTAAATACGAACTAATGAAACCCAATCAAACCTCAAATAGGGTATACAACAAGCTAGTAGCAAGGACATCTTATGCACATATTGTACTTAAACTTTCCAAACGCCCAGTTTGAAGACCACTAGTACAAAGACTAACAAAATCTTTAAGGGGTGGGAGGGTTGTAAATACTGTCTATACGTGGTTATATTGTGATCAAACAATTTTATGAAAGGTCAAAATTTTAAATCACCTCATTATGGTTTTGAAGTGAGTGGAGGAATATAATCTATTCTTTAACAGGGATGCCAATCCAAACTCCAGTTGGGATACAGGGAATTAATTAAGACAACACACAATAATGACATTCATGTTCTATATTCATTCAGTTTGATATGCTCCGGAAACAGGACATAGAGAACGGAATTAGTATAATGAGCTGGTGTGCGTATGATTCTGAATTTAAACCAAGCAAATTTGATCTAAGGTTTAAATGGTGGGTGAAATCTTTTATAACGGCGTTGTGTACTCTTATTGAGAAAGGTGGAAATTGTGAACTTTTATTAGGATCAAAATGCAACATACTCTACATTTGGAGAATTTTCAGAACTCAGATATTCCATGTTTTAGTTATGTTATTTGAAAATGGATTGACATTTTTTCCACACCAATCTAAACCCCATAATGAAAAGCAAAAATATGTTTTTATAAATGTTGGCAATGTATAGAAAAAACTGAAATACATTTAAATAAGCAGGTTTTTCTCTGTCTTCACTTTGCTTCTGACTAGTCTCCCAGTCCCTGTTGCTGAAAAATCTAAACACTGCATTATGCTGTCAGCACCATGCTTCACCATATGGATGGTATTGACCGGTGCTTGGTTTCCTCATGACGTGACATGCCAGAGAGTTCAATCTTAGTTTCATCAGAACAGAGATTTTTTTTCCCAAGATCTGAGAGCCCTTTAGGTGTCTTTTTGCAAAATCCAAGCAGGCTCTGATGTGCCTTTTTTCGAGGTGTGGCTTCTGGAAAGTCCATCGCCATTAAGGAAGTCTTGGTCACCATCCTGACTAAGGCTCTTTCCCCCGATTGCTCAGTTTGCTGATAAGAGTAATATATTGCTTTGACCTTTCAATATGGTTGTTTGATTATGGTAAGAGTGCCACTTATGCACAGTTCATATAACCATTCACAATAACGTGGGTTTTATGTGTTTAGTAGCTTCCCAGAGTGGTGTACTTAAGTTGTCCTTTATATGGAAGTGGTCACATTGGGTACATCTTTAGAGTATGTATGGTGAGTGGGGAATTGGGAGATGAGGTTAGAGATGCTTCTCAAGGAAGGGAAGGGGAGGGTGGTTGAGGGGGATCTATTTTTTGAAGTTAGGTGTGTGTGTTTTAGATCAGACCTGTGTAACAGAGATTGGTCCACTCATGTTTTTAGGGCGGTCATAATAAAAAGCCAGAAAGGTGTGTGTGTTTTCTTTTAATAATAATTAACTTCTGTCACTTCCTGTGTCAAGATCCATGTCTTGTTTTTTTTTAAGTGTGTCAGTACTGGAATACGCCTGCTAAAGCAAATGATGTGCATTGTAATTACCTGGATAAAGGGATACTTGTAAAAATAATTGTAAATACCACTTACCTTTATATCAGAGTAAAGACAAATCAGCCTCTACTCTGCTATTCTAGGTTGAATCATTAAAATATAAACATGTATAATATTTTTATTATTTATGATTTGCTTGTATACATTCCCATTTTTGATGTCTTAAAATACTTGATGTCATTATCCTGTAAAATGTAATCAAGGAATTCAAGCAGCTGTGTAAGGCTCCTTTCCCCTACTTGTTGCCCCATCCAATCCATTTGTACGGTTGTGCAGTTCCTTTTTTACCATGGTTCTTGAGCACACCTGCTCTCATTACCAGTGTTTAGTTCAGGCCTTCAGTGTTAGTTCTTTCTGAGGTATTGTTTCATGTTATGACTCTACTAAGCCTGTTAGAAGATTACTCAATCTACTGTATAATTCCTGCCTATAGTGTTCCGATACTTCCATCTTGTGTTCACTTGTTTATTGATTTCCTATCCCATTGCCTTCTGCACTGTAGCTGGTGATCTGACCATCTGACCTCTCTGCCTGTTTTTTGGAATACGCCTTTTGCCTAAACTTTTGGATTTCTTGGGTTTCTGACCCATTTGCCTGTATACAGACCATGAGACTTCTTGCTCGTACTGTGTTTTGGATAAATAAACATTTGCAGCGCCCTGCGCTTGAACCCAGCACTCAGCTTTCCTGTGTCGTATTCATTACAAAGTGTGCCACTTTAGGGTTAAAACCCAAATGTTAAACAGGTTACATTTGCTAAAATGCTGTTATTGCCTAAAAATGGGCATCAATATATGATATTCGTTTATCAATACCAAATGAAAAGGCTCATGTGTCAACTTGTACGTAATAAGTTGCCACATTAATAATGGCTAAAAACCTTTGTTTCCTTCTGCCTTTTATTGATTTTAATAATCTTTTAGCTATCTTAAATGTGGTGTTTTATTTGTATGCATTATTTTTTAATGCTACATTTATTTCTAGCTTGCCATGATGTTTTTTTTTTTTCATTTTAGACCTAATAATGTAAGGCACTTTAAATTGCCCCTATGTTTGAAATTTGCTATACAAATAAACTTCCCTTACCTTGTCTAGACAGATAAGATAATTCTTTCCAAGTGCCTGCTGCTCTTAGCTGTCCTCATCTTGGCTCATAGAGGTAGAGGTGCACCATGCATTTAGTTTTAGTTTCTATATAATGACAGAATCTGGACTTTACCTATTCAGCTTCTGTTTACAAAATCAACAGCTTTCTATTAACTAGATAATTTTAATTGAATATTTAATAACTACATTTGAATATAACTTTAAAGGTCATAATTCAAATAAAACACACACCTTTTGAAGCTTGTTTTTTTGACCTGTCTAATACATTGGGTGGACCTGTCTACCATTCTCTCTCACATAAGGTTAGACTAAAAACACACACAAACGCGCACACACACACACCCACACCCAAGGTTAGAACTAAAACACGTGCAGACACACACCTACTTCTGTCAAGTCCCCCGCCTCCGCGAGCGCGCAGAGGCGGGCGCCTGCGCTCATGACATCCCTGCGCGCACCTGTTCTCACACCTGTCTTCAATCTCTCCTCATCACCACGCCCTTTAAGTACGACTCCCTGCCACTTCTTCCCTGCCAGATCAATGTTTCATGTTTACATGTCACATCTCGCGCTTACCAGACTCTTGTCCTGCCTTCCCGTGTTCGGACCGATCGCCCGTTCCCGAATATTCTGCCGGAGCCCTACCGGTTCGTTTGTTCACCACCGGAATTCTGATCTCTCGCCTGCCCCCGACTACTCTGCCCGCTCCCTGACTGTACTTCTGCCGCCCGCTCGTTTCCCGACCTTCTGCCCGTCCCCGACTACTCTGCCTGCCTCTCGTCTGTGCCTTTGCCACTCCTCAACAGGCCGCTTGGATCCTTACTAGTGCCCGTGACAACTTCAACCACTTTACTCTTCTCTGAGAAGCATCTCTGAACTTATCTCCGACTCATAAAACACAAAGATATACCAAAAAAGACCAACTTATGTACACATCATCCAACATGGGAAGTTACTAAATGAGCACCTTGAAGTTTTGGTGGTTCCAAACTTTTTCCATTTAAGAATGATGGAGGCCAATGTGTTCTTGGACACCTTTAATGCTGCAGATATTTTTTGGTTCCCTTCCTCAGATCTGAGCCTCAACACAATCCTGATGGCAGTTTGGACAATTCCTTCGACTTCATGGCCTGGTTTTTGCTCTGACATCATAGCAGTGTCATATCAAAGGGTCTGACTTCTTAAGTAAATGTTATATTTCTGTTTTCAATGTAATTTCTTTTAAAAATGTCTAATAACATGATTTCACTAGGTCACTATTGGGCATTTATTGGGTATTTTGTGTGGCTTGATGCGGAATTTTTTTTTTTATCCTTTTAAAAATAAGGCCGTAACATAACAAAATGTGGCAAAAGGAAAGGCTCTGAATGATCCTTCAATAATCCATATTTCATATTTTTATATTTCAATTTAGGAATTTGTGCAGTAGGTAAATGGACACCTTTACTGACTGCAATTGGATTTTGCAAACTTTTGCAATGTACTCTATATAAGTGAAGTAAATTCAAGGTATTCTCAGTGTTGTATCACAGCCTGATGGTAACCTTATACATCAAAGCAAAATGGGTAAAAAGAAATGCAAACAGTTATCTTAGAAGAAGTGGAAGAAAATGTGTGTAGCACAATATACTGCCACCTCTTGCAGAATATAGAAAGAGTTTTGCTGGAGGAACTTGATGTAATTCTTTACCACATCAGAAATTACAGGGAAACACCCGGGCCCACAAATATGTTGGAGACTATGTGGGCCAATGGAATTAAATGTAAACAATGTGTCCAGTTATAAAAGATATGTCTCAAAATATTTCTCTGTCTGCTCATGAAATTTGCAGGATGTAAATAAGGGGATGTGATTGATATGTTTAAAATCTTTGCTGCATGCAGTTAGAAAGCAAAAGTAAAACATGAGAATTGTATTCATTTTCAGAAAGAAGATTATTGTGTGGAGATTGCTTAACTGAATTAATGCTTTGAAGTGAATAATAAATAGAATCCTGTACCCTGGCTTGTTTTTTGGCTTTTTTAAATGTACTTCTATGTAGTGTAAATTGTTT
This sequence comes from Esox masquinongy, assembly GCA_016801175.1. Taxonomy (NCBI): domain Eukaryota; kingdom Metazoa; phylum Chordata; class Actinopteri; order Esociformes; family Esocidae; genus Esox; species Esox masquinongy. The sequence continues at coordinate 20,074 of JACXGI010005011.1, read as the reverse complement.
GTCTGTATGGTGGTGGAATATAAATATAAATTTAAATAAAAAAAGAATGTGCAAAATAAGTAATCTGGTTGACTTTGGGCATGGTGCGATGACTGTTGCCAAGCATGTTGTTCCAATATTTATATATTAATACAAAAGGACTTTTATAGACTTTTCAAAGAATTGTGTGACACACAAAACAATTAATCAGCAGCAGCTCTATTGGCTGAATCTTGCAAGCATGCTACCAGTACGTGAAAAGGCAAATCATGGCACAATAAAACAGTTGTGTGCATAACGACATTTCAGAATGGACAACTTACCAGTCATTCTCACATACAGGCTATTGAAGCAGACCAAACCAACAGATTCCACTCAAATCAACTAAAAACCAGAAAGCCACTACAATGTGCAAGCAATTACCAATTGCCACTGTAATATGTGTGATTGGAAAAATCACTGGCCTAGTCCAAAGAATACCACTGGAATCTTTGGGACAGGGATGCACTGAACACTCATCTAAAGAAACTGTGATGCCATTGCATTAACATAGACCAACGTCCCTGTGGAACTTCTCCCACACATTTTTTGCATCCGGGAACCTTCAACCCAACACTGTATTACGTTCAACCTCAAAGTTGTATGGTGTTATTATGTAACGCATTGTTTCTTACCAAAATTAATTATGATGATACATTTTGAATAAACCTTCCAAAACAGAGTCCTTGAGAGGCAATTCAAAATAGCGATATTCACTGGATGCTAAACAACGCATGTGCGTGTCAAGTGTATTTCAAGACAGACTTACAAGAAGGTGTTGGCATAGCTCTGGTCCAAGTCTTTGGCTGTTAAAGTCTCCAGGTACCAGCCCACTGCCACGTTCTCATCCACTGACACATTTTTAACAGCTGGGGTGAAGATTGGCGGGTTGTTGACGTCCTCCACCCTAATCGTCACCTGGCGGGGCAGTGGTGGATGCCCTATCAAAGTTTCCACATCCCACAAGACTTTGGGAGGACATCTCTTGACCTTACAGGGGAAGTATGGTTCTTCATTCTCTACACTAACTGACAAGTTCCTCAGAGAGCCATCTTCATAGTCCAGAGACTAGCAGGAGAAAAAACAAACATGGAAGATGAGTTAACGTTTACTTCAAAACAATAGAGAGATATGATTATTGCACCACTATTAGTTGGTTACTGCAACTCAAGTAATTGAAAATGAAATGCTTTTAATTAGTTAATTGCAACAAAAAACAACAGCCAAAATAAAAATAATAAAAAAAACTTCAAAGAAAGTTAATTGTAGAAATTGTTGAGTAGTAACAGACCTTTTCAACCAACAACACCCCTTCATTGGTTTTCGGGTCAGTAGTGATTCTGAAGTTCTGGTCCTTGTCTCCATGGATTGTATACTTAGCCTTCCATGCTTTAGTACCCTTGGTATCTTGATCTGAAACCTGAAGCCGAAGGACTTCCACACCACTGTCTCTCTCCTTGATGCTTCCTACACCCTAAATAGCATCATACGCCAGGATGGTGGAACATTATCAGTGGGGTGTAGTTACATGGAGATTACATTTTTACAAATACTTCCACCACATATTGTGTCCCAATGAGGATGATATAATTCTGTTTCCCACTGTTTGTCCAGTGAAGATAGGCAGATGGTTGTTTCCGTCCTCTATATTGATGATGACAGTGCAGGTGCTGGAAAGCTGAACCATCTCTCCACGGTCTTTAGCCTCCACCAGGATGGTGTAATTATTTGATTTCTGAAATGGAGGATTGAAATGGTTCTTCAGTCTACAGTTAAAAATATATACAGGAAAGACTGGACAATAACTGAACTATAAATAGAGGCTATTGTAACCTGATGGTCCAAACACCCTTTGAATTTAATTGTTCCTGTTGTATCTTGTTGCTCAAGGAAAAACTCCAGGTCCTGTGGGGGTTTTGGGTTGATGGAGACAATCTTCAGGTCAAAGGTGCCGTTGTTTGTGTCTTGTCGATCTTCATCTGTTGCACTTACAATAGTCAGAACTTCACCTGATGTGAGAGAAAATGGAGAGTTCTGCTTGGTTCCACGAATCCATCAATCATAAAGGAAGGACAACCATATAAGGTTAAATCAAAAGTATGTACTCTGTTGCTAATGTCTGCTGTTTGTGGTGAAGTTAACAATATATCAACATTTAACTGAATCTAACCCAACTGAACCATAACTGAACTGATGTGTTATTTTCAAGTACGTAATAATTAAATGTAAGACAAACAAACAACATATAACCTTGTGAGACATTTTCTTTCAGGTTGACAGTGTATTTGCTTTGCTGGAAAACAGGTGGGTTGTCATTGATGTCTAGAATCTCCACCTCAACTCCAAGTCGTGTGCTCAATGTTTTATCAAACTTATCTTTGGCATCAAATGTCAGCTGTTATGCCAAGTGATAAAAAAGAAAGAAATCAATCAATCAACGAATAAACCGACCATCAACTCATCTAATGAAACACGAAACAAGCAATAAATGAATAAACTAAACCAAGGTATACAAACATTAAGCAATACCGAGTTACCTTCCCTTACCTTAAGTACACTACAAGACTCGTAGTCTAACTCTCCGTTAACAAAGATCTCTCCGGTTGTTGTTTCGATGAACAGTTTGTCCTTGGGTTCCAAATCAACTCCTTGACCACGTAAATGGAAACCTACCCGGAAATGTTTTTCAGTCTCAATCTGAAACAAAACAACCAATCAATTCAACTCATGACTTTGTGTGTGTTTGTCTTTGAATTCATTGACCTGGGATTACACTGTATTAAGAATTGCAACTCGGTTGACAAAGTGGTCTTTACTTACTTTACCCAGCATGTAAGGATAATGTCCGTGCCACCCCTCCTCAACCTTAAAAGTTTCTATGATCCAGATTCTTTTCTGCCGATGCAGTAACTCTTCACAGGACACACTGACAATTCCCAGACACTAGAGAACCAATCAGAAAGCAATGGTTACCTTGTTTGGAAAAAAAGGTATTCCAAATGGATTCCTGCCTTTTACATCAATGGCTCTTCTCAGACCAGAATCTACCAAAATTCCAGTTTGGCTGGCACCATCTTCTAAGCCCTTGACTTTGGTCTGAAAAGGTTGCTTTGATGTGATGTCTTTTGAAGACCCTTAAAAAATGAGGTCTCTCTAGATACAGTTTAATGGAAATAATGTTGCTGAAAATGATCGGTCTGTAGGACCGAAAGCCATACGAATATGAAACCTCAGAACATGAGATCTCAGTACAATTTCCATTGTACTGGTCATACCTGTACATCTCATGCTACTCTTACTGTGTAAACATGTCAGTCAACACTACTCACATTAGAAAGAAGGTCAAAGACAGGACGGAGCATTGTGGTACGTCTGAGTTATTTATTCCACCCTGGGTGGTCCTATTACATGGCTGTTTAGATCTCACCTCGTAAATACGATTATTCATTACACAGTCTGAATCATTAATATGGGCGCATTTCATCACACAGTTAATTAACTTGTCCTGCAGATTATAACAATTCAAGTTTTCATAAGAAAGAACAACATTATGGTACAAAACAAAGCTCCAAAGGACAGTCCAATTTTTCCCCCATTCCAGACATAGAGACTATACAGTACATATTATCAACAAGAAATTCTTCAACTCCAATGGTTGCTACATTTGTGTCATGAAATATATTTAAATCTGTAAATGAAATCGTAGTCTGAATGATCCCAAATGGTCAGAACCCAAACCGTACGAATGTGTCACTCTCTCTGTTTTTCTGTTATTCCATAGACCCCTGCCTCCCTTTATTCAGCAGATCATGAAATCATTATTCAGGAGATCGTAAAAGCAGATCGTAAAATCAAACACTAAACCATACCAGTGTCATGAGCAGACAGGTGGTTGTCCCCATATTGTATCCAGGTGTTCGAGAATATGGTACTCCAATACCAAAAAGTTTAAGATACCCCTACCTCCGCTGTGAGCTTGGCCATAAGTGCAGTATAAGTGTGAGTCATCCTCATCCGTGCATTCAAGTGCTCTGCAGCAGGCGGGTAAAAGCTAAAACTGGGCTTTCGATAGAAACCAGGAAGTAATTGTTAAAATCTACCTACCCAGAAGTATAAACATTCTTTGGCCAACAACTATAACAGAACCTGCAGGAGACTGGCCTACCAGAAGTAGGTGTTAGGGCATGACACGGCACCCCTAAATAGACTCTAAAATAACTCCAGTGTTATACACTGCTGCATGGACATTGCATACTGTGTGAAAAATCCCATTTGTTTTCACAGTACCTTTCAACGTCAGTGTACTTTGTAGTCATTGACTGGAGGTTTATTTCTTCCTCAGTGAACTTGCACAATGCATTGTGTAATGGCACTCTGACACTTATTCCTGCATGGTCCACATACACTGACTTAACGATAGCACATTTCTAGCCAGGTATTGTAACTGAGTGTTCTAGTTATTCTAGCCATGACCCATCCTCGTTGCTTGCTAAATAACGAGAAACATCTGATCCACCATTATTTGTCACCAGCCTTTGACAATACGAGCCATGGTAGGGACAAGATGGACACAGACAGGGATATCCAGTATCCAGAAGCCGATGAATTAATGTCACCGATCAGATATATGAATAAAGAAGGGAATAATATACATTGGGTCTTCATTACATTAAGCAATAAAAAGAAGCATATGGGTCAAGATTTCTCCATGCAAGTGTTAAAGTGTACATGCAAAATCAAAACTCCTGATGAAAAGGTCAAAAGACATTGAAGAAATGACGAACGTAAGTGTTGCTGCTTAGCTAACCTTACCTATGTTTGGGATGGCTGTGTTAGTTTCTGGTGAGGGTATGTTTCCATTTAGCTTGCCACCATACTGTTTGGGATGGCTGTTAGTTTGTGGAGCGGGTATGTTTCCATTTAGGTAGCCACCATATTGATTGAAATGGCTGTGTAAGTGTGTGTTTTTGTGTGCACATGTGTGTCCATATGTGTAAGTGTAGGGCAGGGTCAGCGTGGTGTCAAGAAGTTTGAGCAAAGGTTAGTTAAGTTCTGTTAATGATTTAGTTAAATTCTATTAATAAATTCTATTAATAATTTCAATAGGGTTTGACAGGATCTCCAAGAGAGTATATGTGAAACTGCACAAATCAGAGAAATTTTATTAATAATATATTTTGAAAAAGGGTTTTGTTGTTATTGACTTAATTTAAATAATATTTTAAGGGGGGGGCATGGTTAAACAAAAGAATTGTGCATAAATATACAAAACTAGATCTAGACATGGAATTATAAAAACTAGAATCAGTAACCAAAAAAAACGAAATAAACTCTAAACAGACTAGGGAAAATCAAAATAAGGTTATTTTTGGTCAAGGTTGGCTAAAACTATACCTGTCTCAGAGATTGTGCTAGACACTGATCTAATTTGACTTAAATTCTACCAAAATAAAGAAATGAAAGTCCACTCTGTCCTCATCCATAAATAACCATCAACATACAGTAGGCCTTCATATTCTGTTTCTAAACGCGATTTTTCTGAATCATTCTGAATCATTTCAAAACAGATTGAGTCAGCCTATTCATCTTGGAATGAATAAAATACCCCCTAAAATGTGCCTAGCGACGTCCCTGTATAGCACAATTCATACATAGAAGCAATTCACTGTGCTTTACAAAGAAAAAGAAAATATAAAAATACAATAGATTGAAGACAAATACTAGAATAAAAACATACATCATAATTATAAAACATGGAATAAGAAAATAGAATTAGAATAAAAACTAAATAAAAAATAACTGGTAGATTGTGTAGTAGATTCCATGAAAGAACCGGAGTGATGTGTTCTGTTCTCTTGGTCCTGGTTAACATTCTAGCAGCAGCATTTTGACTACAGTGTATTGTATTTACACTCAGTTTCTCTTTCAATCTCTAACTATTTTTGATGCCAAACCGGTTTGACATCAGTTATCTATTTGCTAAAAGGAAAGGTCAGAGCAAGATGTGTCTGTGGAGAATATTTGCATATTACACGGCTCACTATTGAGCTGATACACAAACAGAAAATTAGTAAAAGTAATAAATAATCGCTTTCTGTCAAATTTTTATTATTTTTAATAAAATACTTTGTACAGAAGGGTACACAGTCAGCAACATTTTAGAGAGGACCTTGACAATAAAAGCAGGCTTTGCAGTTATGGCAGTTTGCTGGTTGTTACTTGCTGGCCTAAAGCATTGGTGGATAGCTTTTTAAATTGCTGAGTTGTCAATGCCTTCCTCTTTCAGGTTCAAATGCCCAACAGTGACCCCAACCATAACCATGAAGTTCCTAAAAAGAACGTGAAATTGTTAATAAAACCCCACGCTCTGTTGTGTTTGTTGATCCCTTTCGCTGGAGTAACATCATCCTAGTCCCTTTAAAAATGTCAATAAATTGCTTGCAGTAACATGTAGGACAATGTACACTTGCTACAATGCATGACTAATGGAACACAGTTTAAACACATTTGCAGTACTATATTCATCTAACTTGTGCTTACCTCAGCAAAACCAGCAAAGGTGTTCCAAGGGGTAAATTCCTCTCCCACAAAATGTATAGTTGAGAGTTTCTACTGTATGGAATATACTAAGGGGCTTTCAATCATACACAGTTGTCCAATTTCAGTGGTGTGGTAATGTCTGGGTACTAGTTATGCAATAATTGTGCTTACAGAAAATAGAAGAACGGTTGGCAAGATGAAGTAAATGACGCTCTGTGAGGAAAACGATGTGAGAAACCTAAAAACAAAAAGATAATTATGTGAGAAACCACGAATATTGTACTGTTTTCATGAAAACACTACAATATTGGACATTCCAAGTTCACAAAAATGCTCAGTTTACTTTAGTTGAGTGTTTTAGTAAAGCAAATCCAGATGTACATGCATTTCATACTGTTCTTAAATTAGTCCCTAAAAGATTTTTTTCAGTTTAAAAAGCAGTGCAGGGATTTCCATGCATTCTGTGCTTTGATTGGACAAAAACAATAATCTTTATCAGAAATAAAATGTCTAATTCCATTCATCAATGTTGTTGAAGTTTAAAAGTTGAAACAATCTATCTCTATCCACCCCACTCACTCTCTCACGCACACACACACACACACACACACACACACACACACACACACAGGCGCACACACACACACACACACACACACACACACTTAAAGTGTTGAATGAGTTCTAACTAAGACCAAAAGGAGAGAACACATAATGCCTTGCATTGTCTGTCTGATAGTTATAGAATAATTTATAATGTTGCTTTAGTGATCTTTAAAGCATTTCATGGCCTTGCACCTGAATACATGTCTGACATACCTTTCAGACAAGTACTTGGCAGGCATCTCAAATCTTCTGGCACTTGCCTTTCAGGTGTACCAAAGGTGAGAACCACAAAGTTTGCTGAGGCCTTTTCATCAACTATGACCCTTTTCCTTTAAAACAAGCTTGGAAATATGAGGGACGCAGAAGCTATTGACCTTTTTTTTTGTGTCATCTTAAAGGGGCATCTCACCCTGGGGGCACTTAGTATTATGTTTGAGAGATTTCTAGGTCAGTGATAATCTGTCCTAGACTGTCACTGGTTTTTCCATTGTGAAGACATAAGATCAGAGTTTGACAAATACTGCGCTCGGTTAAGTAAGATCAAACTGGTCAAACTGATTGTATAAATTAAAAATTTAACCGTAGTGAGTTCTTTTGTAGACTACATTTGCTTCTGTTGTTTATTTCCTGAATGTGTAATACATTTTCTCTAAACTATAAACTCACCGCTTGAAACGAACACCATATTAACAAAACCCCAGACAAAAATAAACATTAAAGTCCAATTCATATTATCTGGGATGTAAGTGAAACTAAGCCCTCAGTCACGTACAAGCATCAACTACAATGACACTACTGAATACTCATTGCTCACTGGTGAGAGGTAAAAAACCTATTATGAAAAGTTATTAATGAATCAATAACCATAAAGAATTCCAGAATTCCCCCTATGAATTATGCACCTAGTATGATATTATTGACTTGAAAGTGTCTATGGAGTTTGCTGTGTACAGAGTGTACAGAAATTACAATCACAAAATATTTGTATTGTGTTACACTCCCCAATATTTTGTGGGGAGTTTTATACCCTAATTCACCAACACTTGAATTTCAGTATATGAAGATACAGGGGGAAAAATTGACATGGATCAGATTAGAGATTTTCACCTACATGACAGGCTAAGTTTTTTGACTGTCTATACTAGGGGTATTCAAATCTGGCCCTCGAAGCCAGTTCCACTCCATTTTTTCATTGCAACCCTTTAATCAGGGACCTATTCAGACTTAAGGCACCAGGTGGGTCCAACTAATGATGAGGTAGAACAGAAAACCAGCAGGCTTCGGCCCTCGTAGGGTAAGATTTGAATACCCCTGCTCTATATCTTGAAATGCCATTGTTGTCAGGTCCTGGCTGGGGTGTCTCTAGGCATCTCTATGTGCCTGGAGGCCACAGTCAGGGCCTGACTGCAGAGGTGCCTCTTGGCGTCTATGTGCGCTAATGTTTAATCCTCCCAAATCAGCGGCAGCTGCTCCCTCTTGCCTCTGATTGGGGATCCTATTCAAGTTGCCCTGTTTTCCCTTTAGTTGTGGGTCATTGTTTTGGGGGGGGTTTCACTAGAGTTCGCAGTTGTGGCACTCCTTGATTTCCTTTTGGTTTTGTACATGACAAAGAAGAAATTAAAGGATATTTTCTGAACCTCATTCTGCTCCATGTTTCCTGCCTACATTCAACCGTGACAATTGTCATTAATTATCTTGGTTGGAGTTCTTTAATTATTTTGACTGGAGCTGTATAATGTCTTTGGCTACCATACACTTAGACATGTTACAAAATATGAATAGTCTTAGGTTCATGTAATTTTTTTGTCATTTTCTGCTTGTGCTAATACATATAGTTTATGTATAGTAGAAGACAACAGGTTAGTAAGTTTGCAATTAGTGCCATTTTTATTGCTGAAAGTTCAGACAATTGACACAACAGTGAAATGGCTAAGGTTTGGCTGTACTTAGAGGCACACATCTCAAAAGAGATCATATTTCTTTCTCTCACCGGTCCACCTTCTCTCATTCTTCCTCCACCACTCTTTCTCAATCTCTGAAGTTGTCATCCAATGTTCCGAAACACAGATGAGCTTTCCTGTGGCATTTTATTGTCATATCAACATCCGAATTGCTTGTTGACTAATCATGTTTGTTAATGTTTACAACTGTGTGTTGTTAGCATTGCGATGGTTTCTATGCGGTATATTAAATGGCAGTGTTTTCTGCATGGTAACAATTGTGCTTTATAAAGAGTTTTGTGTGTAGGGTTTTGTGAAAAAGATTGAAGAGATGTCTTTGAAAACAAGTGTATAGTGTTTATAGGTTAGGGTAATTGCTTTTCTTTCTTGAACTTTGCAAACTGGTATTGTGTACAATTGTTCACAGAACCAATTTTGTGGTTGATTTAGAAAAACTTGAATGCATTTACTTAAGAGCCCCAGGTCACAACTCTGGCAGATCTAGTCATAACCTTTACAGAAGGTTCAGTTGGTAAGTTATATACCACACCGCTAAGCTCTCTGTCTCTCCAGGCCTTAAATCAAAACCAGTTCTACTACTTTGTCTTTAAGAGCCTCAGAGAGGATTGGGTAAAGCATTAAATATCTGTATGTTTCCAAATCAGTTTGCTGAGTTTTCAATAAAACTATTCATCAAACAGGCCTATGAACTAAAAGAGAATGAGTTGTGTTGTAACAGTATCTGGCTGCATTTGTGTCAGAATCTGTTGCAGGTGTGTCCGTTTCACAAAGAATTCAAGGGTGTGTTCCACGGAATCCATGGTACTGAAAGGTTATCCATGGTATTGAAATGTTTTGTTCCAAGGAATCCGATTTAGGTAAATGTTTTGATCCAAGCAATCCATGTTATTGTAATGTTATCATGTCATGTTTAGTGAGAACTTTGATAGCCGTTTCAGATCTTAATATTTTTTCTTTCAAAGTGACAGTCAAGCATGAATGCATCTTTTACATATGGATGGTCTCTAGAATCAAACCGACTATCATGACATCGCTACAGCAATCAACTGAGCACATTTCAAATTCCAACAGCCTTCATGCGGATGAATTGTCTGAAACTGTATTTTGAAATAAGTCATGACCCGAATGATGGAAACAGGATGTGTTCAAGACAAAACTATAGGTAAAGTAAAAAATGCAATTAAAATTAATTAGCTAAATTAATACATGCTATTGTGTCAGTTTTACTTGCTGTATGTTTAAACAGGGCTGCATTTATCTACATTAACTCAGTTATAATTGGATGGAAACTTAGCCATAGTAATACTTTCTACACATTTTAAATGTAAAAACATGTTCATTACATTTAAGACATTTAAGAAAAAAATCCTCAAATAAAGATTAGATTTCATTTTTTTTGGTGTGAGATTAATTAAGGTGTTTAGGTAAAACCCCTTATTGTTACGAGTGACCAACCGAATGAGCAGTTTGGCATTCAACTAAGTTTAACATTTTCATTATCAGTTGGATATATTGCTTTGATTGTTCTCCAAGGTTTACCTCACATTGTTCTAGAAATTCTTAGTAAGCAACCACTGTAAATGAATATACTTAGTATCTTTCACATTTTCCATCATAAAGCTTCTAAAGAAGTGCTGCTGACTTGCAGGTAATTTAATTCTGGCACAACCGTATTATACAATAAGATGCTGTTGTTTAAGTGCTTTGAAATGTGACGATTGTAAAACGAAAACACAGATAACAAAGCGCTCTCCAAACAAACACAAGAGGCACCGGCACCTGTCAAAAGAAATATCCACAAGGTCATCTGAGCATGATCTAGTTTATTCAGTGCAGTTCACTGAGTCCTCATAATATGACTTTAACCCATAAAAGGAGGGGCTAAGATAGAGAATATTAATTAATATATTATTTTCTCTTTCTTAGTCCCTCCTTGTATGGGTTAAAGGTTTTATATAAATTTGTATTATGAGCCATTCAAGTGCATTCAGGACAGTTTCGGGACATATTTTGGGGCTGGCAGATAATCTGACATTAGGACATACATTAACTATCTTCTTTACACCTTGGTTGATTTATAAATGTACATATGTCGTCTGGCCAGTTTTTATTACGAACTACGTGAGATTCTTCTGGATGCAACTCTTGTCTGGGTATGCCAACTTGTGTTTTTATATGTACCCAAACTGCTGCTGAAAAGGAATGAAGAAAGTGGTTTGATCTATCTGCTTAGAAAATATTATTTGAAAATTTACTTTTTGGAAATGTCATAGTCTAGAGAAATCAAAAGCTAGGCTGCATGATGTTGGTACAAAAATTCAAATGCACTTTTGTAGTGTTATCTCTCGTCTGTTAAATGGAGTTCAGATGAATGCATTTCCAGAAAGGTACATTCAAATTCAAGAAAGAACAGATCCAATGGGAGGCAGTGAACCAAATGGGCAGAACCTAGCAAAAAGGAAGGGGGAGAATAGCACAACCTAAAGCTAGCAAAATACTATTGGTTTGTTCGTGCATATAGGAATTTTTTTCCAGTAGGGATTGCGTACTCTGTGAGTACACTTGAGTGCAGTTTATCAATTTGGTCTGAACTCCTTTTAAACAATGACATTTTGGCAGACATTTCATTGATGTTTCATAACTTTGGCCTAGTTCCATTGCGCTTTGTACGTACCCACTGCCTGACCACTGGGCTTCCCTTTGCCGCGAGGAATATAAAGAACTACCGGATGCTTCAGATTTCTAGTTTAATTTGTGGATATATGCTTCTTTTTTTCATTTAAAAACAATAATATAGGAGACATTTGAACAGTAGAAAAATAAAACAAGGGGACATGCCCCTCCACCCCAAAAGCCCTTATTCCCCCACTGCCTTCCACTGTGAATGTTCTCACACAATGTGGATGATTCTGTGGTTCTGGTCCAACAGACAGCTGTTTGAGCCCCAGCGACCCATTCAGTACAATGACCTGACAACAAATTCTAGAGGTTGTCTTCCATCTTTTTGACCCTCTTTAACATCCTCAGAACAGTGACAAGACTACAGTTTCAGTCTGTAAGAATATCCCAGTGCTGTCGGCAATGAAATGCTTAATCAAAAATATCAACAGACATCTAACGGATATCTAACGGACAGGCCTAAACCCATTCACCACAAACAGTTGACAATAACAAACATGAGTAATAAGCATTCTTCTCCAATCCAACTCCCAGTCCAGCCTGCGTGTATGTGCGTGCGTGCAATAAAGTTTATTTGTGTGTGTGTGTATGTGTGTCTTAACAGCAAGGCAGGTAACTCCTGTCCTGGTCCCTACAGGTTTCAGTTACTACCAGTTAGTTAATTCCAATCACCTGCTTTCCCAGGTCTGAATGACACACTGATTACAGGACGAAAAAGAGATGTGTTCTGGCCTTCTAATGCTGACATTGTAAAGCCCCCGTCTACAGCATTATGTTCTTCTCCTGCATGTCCTGACGACAGATGCCCCCAAGGGTTTTGAACTTTGGCCCCAGGTCCCCCAGGAAATCCAGGTCATCCCCAGGGTTGCTTAGCGACAGCTGGTCCAGCGACTGGCATTTGCTCCCTGTCCCTTCGTAGGTGTACATGTAGGGTTGGTAGTCGACCTCGTCTCCAATCATACACAGTCTCTGTACATCGAATGAATGTTATCAATTTTTGTGTTCTTCATAATACCATTTAGATTTGACAATAATTATATTTTAAAAGAGCTAATGCACATAATAGTTTTAATTAAATGTGATAGGAGAGATGGAGCGATATGTTTTACTAAAACAAAATGTACTAATAGAAACTAAAATATCCCACCCACACATTGCACTTTCCACAGCTAATCAGGTTCTCAGATCCCATGACTATTTAACCTATTTCTACAGATCCATGCCTGTACCTACATGGTAGGTTCTCAGATTCCATGACTATGTAACCTATTTCTACAGATCCATGCCTGTACCTACATGGTAGGTTCTCAGATCCCATGACTGTGTAACCTATTTCTACAGATCCATGCCTGTACCTATATGCTAGGTTCTCAGATCCCATGACTGTGTAACCTTTTTCTACAGATCCATGCCAGTAACTACATGCTAGGTTCTCAGCTCTGTCCCTCCAGTAGCCCCAACAGCACACATTTCAATAGTAGCCCCAGACAAGCACATTTGATTCAACTTATCAATCAACTACCAGGCCCTCGATGAGTTGAACTGGGCATGTCATGTTTGTCTAGGGCTACAACAAAAATGTGGGCAGTTGGTGGTATTCTTGGAGTAGAGATGACAACCACTGACCAACATGTCACTTGTGTGTCAGTCCCATGATGTGCTATGCCCTCATATTGCAACAACGCCTGATGTTACCCAACACTTAAGGATTTCTGCTAAGATGCCTCTTATTGAGGATTACATTGTCTCATTGGGGCTGGCCAGAGGGGATTTACCCCTCAGGGACACACTTTTCCATCCCTGGGGCCTTTCAGGGCCAGTGTACACAAAACTGCTGTACTGTCTGTGCTGCTGAGGGACAGATATCTTACCCGCTCTATTCGCTCTGAGATGCTCTGGTCTGACAACAGGCTGAAGGAGCGAGTGTACTTGGAAGAACTGGTCTGAGGAGAGAACCAAGGAATGTGGAAAAATCATGACAAACAAACATGGAGGGTGGAAAGAGGAACCACAGTGTTTTCTTGTGTCTACGTTATGTATCAGAGGTTTCAAGTGGACCAGGTTCTGACACTGAGCTCACATCAACACTTACCCTCATGGTACTTCTCCTGCTTGAATTCCATGTCTGGTACTACAATTAGAATAAATACTCATGTTGTTGATTTCAGAGTGGTTATCAGCAATAATGCATCAACTTCACTGGAATAAACCTTGATTATCTGGGGTTAATCTGTAGTAACCTGTCATATATTACATCAACCGTACAAAGTTAGTTGTGCCATGGTCTTATCATACAGCAAAAGGAATATTTGGGCTATGCAGTCCCCTTGTGGGTTCAGAAAGCAGATGTCACTCACTCTGCCTCGCCGAATTTGGCTTGTCTGAGTTCCATTGGCCTCGCCCACTCTCTGGAATGTTCCCCCTCTTGAGAACCCTCCCACACCAATGGAAGACACAGTGGTGACCTGCAGGGAGATGGAAGGTGTGGACTAAGACATAGGCACTATTATCGTTATACCTGATAATGTATACTAATATCTTACTGTAAGTAACATAATAATATAGCGTAAGTAATAGTAGTAACGGAAATGCACACATTGTGAAATCTGGGAAGTGTAATTGAAGCTATAATGGAGGACTATGAAGAGTTAAATTACCACAAAACAAAAACTGTGGAAAGAATTCTGCTGAAATATTTAGGAAGAACATGTAAGATCTTAACCTCTCTCTATGAGAGGTTACTCACAAATAGTTTGACACAGATCAAAGACAATGCAAATCAAAGCTATGTGATCGTCAGGTTTCAGCTTGTCAAATAATTTGCATTTGCAAGTTATTTTGCTGTGGGCAGATTTCTGTGGGCAGATACACGATCCTTAGCACACCATGAATCTGTAGTAAATGTTAGCCTGTCAACGAGGCCTACAAGAATTAACAAGGCAATTTTGCGATGTAACTGCCAAGTTCTGCAGCAAGCTATTTTATCACTCTAATTGGTCGGATACAGATTTGTAAAAGAGATGGGCTGACGTTAGAAGTGATATAACCTCGGGAAGTCCACAATAGAAAACGAGCCAAACTGGAACGGGAAGTAATTCACCTTTCTTAGGTGGAGCTCCATCTGTGCTAACTAGATAAGTGTTATAGTCAGTACCACAGTGCTTAAGGATTTTTAGGCAGTCACTGATTAAAACTTAAAAGCACCTAAAACCCTGAAATCCTTGTCCCTAGGCTAGCCCTAATTATAACTTCAATAACCTAACCTTTATGCCTAAACCTCGTCCTAACTTGTAAACCTAACACGAGATGCCTAAGCCATATAGTAACCACAATTGGCCTTTCCGTGTGCATGTCACGTGTGCATCTGTAATAAGCAACTTGTTTCCACTTTATAAATTCTTGTGATAATGTGCTGCACACACAGCTCAAAACCTCAGACCTTGTTGTTGCCATAGGCTGTTCATTACTGTGTTTTTTGAAACAGAAAGAAAGAAATGAAGGAAGAAAGGAGGTGTGAATAGTTTACCGGTATGACTCGGGTGGTCTGCTTCATTCCGTCTGTTTTGTCCAAGGTTACAGGCTCACTCTAAGACAGGTGAGCAGAAGAGAAATAGAAGAATGAAGGAAAAGATAGAGGAAACAGTGGGAGCCGTGTAGAGAGGAAAAGGCGGGGTAAACACAGAAAAGAAAATGTCAGCTCACAGACAAGGAGATAATCAGAAAGAGTGGAGAGAAAATAAATGCAAAGAAAGCCAAGAACAATTAAAAGTAAATACAATGCTCATGTCAGAGAAAATACCAGAGAAACAGCTGCCAACAGGACATAGCTGGCATACTCAGATTTAATGAGGCCAATAAAGGAAGCACATTTCACTGGTATTGTACACATTAAAAGTACTGGTCACACAAAACCTCAAGGCCCGGTTGTTCAAAGAGTTTAATCTGGATCAAAATTATACGGATTTGGAAATCCCATGTTTTGCTATCCAAGGTCCTGATCAGGACAATCCTGTTTTTTTGGATCAAAGGTATCCCAATTCTACAAAAAGGTTTTGAATAACGTATACTGAAAGTTGGATCCATATCAAAACCAAAATTGGGTGATCTAATCCAATGTCACAATCGTTTTTTCTTTTGGACAACCCACTTTCAAGATTTGATCCAATCTGATTGCCGAAATCCGCTCAGGTTACTTCTGAACAGCTGGACTCTGGTGATTGCCATAGTAAATCTAGATTTATATACCACCTTATGTTAGTAGAAGGGGTTGTTGGAGAAACCTCTAAATAATTCTATGTGACTTTCAGGTGTATATTGCTTGTGCCTACGTTTAGACAACGTTATTCCTGTTCATCCGTTGTGTCGTATAATCATTAAGGTTAAACACTAATGGTTTTGTAGCTTCACTGAGGGTTGCATAGATGTATGAGTTCCGACTGAACGTCTTATATGAATGAGCAACTTTACTTTTAAGTGTTTACACTTGTGACTGTGTGCTAATAGACCTATATTATTACTACACACAGACACACTCACACGTGGAGGCACACCCACCTTGCATGCGGAGCCCCCTCCCTCCTCATTGTATTTGATGAGAGTCTGGTTCCCCTCGTCTTGCAGGTTTATGGGAAGGTGTGCGAGCGTCCTACTGCCACACTCACAAAACAAGACCAAAAACAGCACTGGGAAGGAGAAAACAACTGAGTCTTTACCAGCTATCTCACATTTTATCATACAAACATACATCACTGTTTAGAGTCATGTTTTTGATCATAGCAAGCCATTGCATTATTGCTGCAATCTACTCATATTTACACGTTTTATCTAAATTCGATTTGTTTAGACGGAATTGGTGTCTCTTGATATTCTCCACTCCAGATTTCAGGTCATATGTACAGTACTATGGGTGGCTCTGAGTGTCTGACTAACTGGGTATCTTCTATAAAACTCTCCCTTATCTCTATGTAAATGTAATCCATTATTATTATTATATTGTTTTTACTCACGTAAGAGAAGCAGCAGTCCAGCTAGCAGTAGCCCTATAGCGGCCCAGCCCAGGGTGGATGTCCGTGGTAGAAGTGCCCTACACCTATTTGCTTCCCCACAGTCACACACCAGCACATGGACAGTGGAATTTGCCACCTGGCCCTGCTGGTCCTGGATCACAAGAGGTACCGTGTAGTTACCGTACGGCAAGCTCTTCAAACTGACCAGACCCGCCTCCATCCCTGATTCACAGAAGAAGGAGAGGGAGAAAAGTAGAAGAAATGAGGGGCGGGTTAAATACATTAAATTCTGGACCTGACAGTTTTTTTCTCTTTTTATTTTTCGTGTTAACTGTTGGGGTTGAGATGTTTTCAGTACCTACAGGGTCTGGATTGTTATGCTATTTTGTCCTCTGAGATTTTGAACGAACCAGCTTAGCATCTTTGACAGAGAAGAGCTTTGATTGGGCTGAGCAGGAGATGCCCATCTGTGGTGGCTGGATGGCCTATTAGCTCAGGGAGGGATGTAGGGTTTGACCATTATCTGAAGGCAGGGATGTGCAGATTCCCTTGCTGCCCTGAACGCAAACACCATGGTCTTGTAATGGATGCGTGGTTCAACCTGGAAGCAGGTGGAATGTGGTGACATGGGGCAAGTTGGGATGGCTGAACACCAGACATGCTGATAGGTTGCAAGGGTTAGACGGCACAAGCAAGGTACCCTAACAACACTGAGTTGGGATAGTACGGACATGAGGTGACGAGGGCAGAGTTAGTACAGGCACGGCATCCTGGGTGATGTCATGTCATACTCTACAAACGTTGTAGCGCATTAATTCACCTTGATGTATGCTGGGAACTACAATATTGTCTAGGATCTCGCCAAGATTGTTTGCACTCTGGGTGGGGGGAGGCACATTGTGGAGTTGTCAACTGTTGTGGAGAGAGTGCACAATAAGCTCTTTTTTCAAAGAGTTGGTGGGCCCACACCCAAGCAGGACTTTCAAAACATTTAGGGTTAGGGTTTTTCCACCACACCCTAACCCTAACCCTAACCCCAGAGCAAGATAGGGTGGCAGAGCCGGCCGGGAGGAAAGGGGAACATGAGGGTCATAGGATATGGATGCCAAAACATCCAGAATCAAGTGGTCAGCCATGGTGAGGAAATAGGCCAGCTGATTGACTGTTCTAAATGCTGCCAGAGACCAGTACTTTCACAAGGGCTGCATGGGCCGGGGGTTGTATGCCACATCTAGCTTCCTCTGATATAACTGAGGAGACTTTAGTACCCACACTAACAGATGTCTGTCTGGCACAGACAAATCCATTACGCTACATTTCTGGTAATGATGCCAAAACAATGAAAATGTATCTCTTAAACCCTTTAATGACCCTAGGTTGATCTATCTACTCAGCCAGCTGCAGGTTATGCTAAGTCAGCAGTCACAAGTGAACTAAGCAATTGAGAAGATAGATAGTACTTAAAATAGATGCCATTAAATAGTAGGATACAATACTGCACAACAGATTAAACAATATCATAGTTATATTCTACTTAGAACAGAAGAAATCTAGCTACGGATACAGCAAATATATTAAATATAAGATTAGTCCTATTATTGTTTTTGGAAGATGTCTGTGACTATAATATGACCCCATCAGCTCTGCATGCTTCATTACTAAGACAAAAGAAGTACTTTGTGTGTGTGTTTGTAATTCTGCTGACCAATGGCAGGGTCCAGTTTCCAATGGCTCTTCAGTGATTTCTCATTATCGTCCACTCCAAGGGAGAAGGAGCAGGGACATGCAAAGGGAGATTTGTCCTTGTCTTCAACTGTCACATTCACCTTGTTACCACACATGACTAACTCCTTCTTCACCACATGAGGAACATTATCATTGATATCTCCCAGGTGGATCAAAACAGTTCCTGTGGCCGTGCCAGGGGGCTCACCTGAGAGACGAAGACAGAGACTTTATCATGCTTGACACCATACGCACATGCATGCGTGCAGTGAACTTTGGGAGGGGGGGCTCAGTATTCCAGAACTTTGGATTTAAAATGATACACAGAGGCAGTAGGGTTGCAGTGCAGACTGTGAGCTTAAATGTACATATTGCAGGATTTGTGCATAGTAGAATTTTACCATTTTGGAATACCAAAAAGTATTGGGACTGATTAACATTATGTACAATAAAGTAGTAGTTGCATATCCTTTTCATGCTTTGATTGACAAAAGTCCCATAGACATCATGAGATGCTAGGTATATTCCCTGGTGATGCTCTGCAGCCATTTTCAGTTCTTGCTTGTTTCTGTTTCTTTTTGCCTTCAGTGCTGTCTTTGGAATATGAAAGTCCTACTCAATTTGATTCAGACTTGGTCATTGAATTGGCCAATTAATTAATAATTCCACTTTTTCCCACTAAAAAACTATTGTAGCTATGACAGTGTGTTTAGTGTCATTGGCCTGTTGCGTGGTGAAACACTTTCCATTGAGTCTAATTATTGCATCTGAGCAGATAAGATGTTTCTGTACAGCTCAGAATTCATCTTGTTGGTGCCTTCAGTGGTCACATAATCAATGAAGACAAGTGGGCAAGTTTGAGTTGCAGTCATAGAAACCCAAGGCATAACACAACCTCTACCCTCATTTACAAATGAGGTGGTATACAGTGCCTTGCGAAAGTATTCGGCCCCCTTGACCTTTTCGACCTTTTGCCACATTTCAGGCTTCAAACATAAAGATATAAAACTGTAATTTTTTCTGAAGAATCAACAACAAGTGGGACACAATTATGAAGTGGAACGACATTTATTGGATATTTCAAACTTTTTTAACAAATAAAAAACTGAAAAATTGGGCGTGCAAAATTATTCAGCCCCTTTATTTTCAGTGCAGCAAACTCTCTCCAGAAGTTCAGTGAGGATCTCTGAATTATCCAATTTTGACCTAAATGACTAATGATGATAAATAGAATCCACCTGTGTGTAGTCTCCGTATAAATTCACCTGCTCTGTGATAGTCTCAGAGGTCCGTTTAAAGCGCAGAGAGCATCATGAAGAACAAGGAACACACCAGGCATTTCCGAGATACTGTTGTGGAGAAGTTTAAAGCCGGATTTGGATACAAAAAGATTTCCCAAGCTTTAAACATCCCAAGGAGCACTGTGCAAGCGATAATATTGAAATGGAAGGAGTATCAGACCACTGCAAATCTACGAAGACCCGGCCGTCCCTCTAAACTTTCAGCTCATACAAGGAGAAGACTGATCAGAGATGCAGC